>PVKE010014288.1:0-35191 GCA_004027555.1 Craseonycteris thonglongyai
GGAACCATGCTATAGTGAATCTCCATCAAAATACTATGCCCTACTCTCCTGCAAGTTTGACTATTGAAGTAAAGCCATTTAAAAATAGATTTTAAATATATTAAAAAAACAAAACAAAACAAAGACCTTATACACTGCTTTAAAAGTGTAATAGCATTAGGTTCTATTGATTGAACATCTGTTCTCTGTAGTGATTGGGCTTGTTTGAGTCTCCCCGCCTTGTCTACCTCTGGTCAAAGTAACCAGTTGGGACTTGAACCAGGATTTTTATATCCCAGTTTCAGACTTCCCTCATAAAACTCCACAAAACTATTAGTGTAATTATTTTCATTCATAAGGAAAAGATGAAATGCATCGTGTGTGTGTGTGTGTGTGTGTGTAAGTGTGTGTGTGTGTGTGTGTGTGTGTAAGCTTTACTGAGCTCTGCTGCAGAACACTCTTGTGTCTAGGAAACATTTTAGATCTGAGTCTTTTGACAGATATTCCCAGAGGTTTACAACTTGCCTATTTTAAGTCCAGAATCCTTCTAAATCCCCGACTACTTTAAAATGAAATGAAATGTGAAAAAAGGAGGGCATATATTTCACTGAATGCATTTATATGGCAGTTTCTAATAAAATGTCCTTTACCTCAAATGATAAGTGCTCTGATTCCCCACCATGTCCCCATGTGTGAGGTGAAGGGTAGGGTCCACACAGCACACACTGGTTTGTGTGGAGGGAGATGAGATCAAGCTTCTCAGATGGGCTTGATTTCCTGTGTGCAGGAGCGTCTTGCCTTTCTTTGAAAACAATGACCATTTCCTGTCTTCCAGGATGGTTTGCTTTCAGTGAGCTTTCCAAATTTGTATTCAGTCATAGTCATGGAAATATGATATATTTTTTCAGGCAAATCTTGAAACTCTTAAGGGGTTATGAGAACTGGGCTCTAAGGAACCATTAGCTTAACTGAGAATGTGGAAACATTCACATGATCTGCTAAGCTCTATGTATATAGCTGAGTAACCCACAGTTAATAAGCATGTTACTTTTTGGCTCTTTCAATTCTTATATGGAGTTGTACTTGCAGGGAAGTGGGAATCAGAATGTGGTTTGCATTATGAGCATTATTTATTTTATCTGTTATTCAATATTCTTGGGGCTTGCATATAAATGATGTATTCCAACTATCAATTGAGAAAACAGGATTTAATCAAAATTGCTTTGCCACTTATTTATGTGTCCAACTTTTAAAATATGATTATTAAATAAAATTACCTAGAGTTAATGGGATTTGGATGACTTACTGTTTATGTAGCAGATACATTTCTAAAAAAAAAAAAAAAAAAAAGAGGTTCACTGAACCCTCAGATTTGGAGTTTTCCAAATTTCTTAGGCCAAGAATAGGAGGAGCTATGGTCAATGGCAGGGTAGGAGTAGCCACTGTAATGACATAATATCATCATAGCTAATATTTTTTCTTTTTTTTTATTGTTAAATTTATTGGGGTGACATTGGTTGGTAAAATTACATCATTTCCAGGTGTACAACTCTAAGCTAATACTTTTGAGCACTTATTATAGGCCAGGCATTGTGCTATCTCATTTAATTTTTACAACAACTCTCTGGATTCTGTTGTTAACCTTGTTTTCCATATGTGGAAAGTGAGACCCAGAAAAGCTAAGCAACTTTCCTGAGGTTGCACAGGTAATAAGTGGCAGAACTGATATTTGAACCTAGGTATGCTGTCTACTTAACCCGTATTCATAATCACTGGATTATCCAAAACACTATGTCAGGCTTTCAGTCATTATATGTATTTACTGAATGTTTTTCACATTGTACTAGATAACACAAATATATATTTTATTATCCTTGACCACCGATAACTTATAGTGCAGTTGGAATATAATCAAAACACCATTGTAGTTTGACTTTGGAAAGTATGATGTAATTTTAGCAGCATTTGAAGTGTGCATGGTTGGAGTAGAAAGACTGTTAAAGTGGAGTAGCAAAAAGTCTATAGACAGATAATCAAGAACTGCTATACTTGTATAGTTTCAGAGAAATGACATCTGAAACATAATGTAGGCCAGAAGATTGTCACTTAAAATTCAAAGTGATTTTAAAAAGACACAAAACGAAGCCTGAAAAACGTTATTTACTATGGTTTGGGTCCTGTTTTATCTTTCTTTATATATGTAGGGTGGAGAGGGGGGTGGTCTTAAAACAGTGTAAGCCAAATTTCAGTATGTTCAATTATTCTTATGCCAAATGGAATTTGTAGTTTGAATGGTAACACGATGTGGTGGAAAGACCATCAGAGCAAGAAACAGGAACTTTGGGTTAATGTCAGCTCTGCTACTTACTGGCCACATGATCTTGGATAAGTCACTTAGCCTCTCTGACTTGTCTGAAAAATGATGTAGTTTAGGTAATATGTAATTTCCCTACATTTATAAAGTCTGGACTTTGTGATTTGTATAGTGAATTGGCCACCTTATTTTATGATTTGAAAGGGCCTATTTTAATATGACTTTATATGTATTTGTTAACTGATTGAACATATTTAAAACAAACTCACCTATGTGTGTAGTTACAACAGCCAAAATTCTGATGGATGATTTATGCTACTTAGAATGACTTTCAATGATTGTTAATTTTTATTCTGGAAGAATGATTAACTTGAAATAATAGGCTTAAATTTATAAAAAAGTGCTAAAAATGTGAAATGTAATTAAATAAAAAAAGACTATCTCACACATATGTTATTAGACCGAATTGTTTGATATTACACATAAGTAGTGATCACTGGAAGTAATTCCCAGAATTTCTGCAAAAGACAAGTCTCCCATTATGTCATCATGTCTAATTTAATTTACCAAAGCAAGAACAAGAAAAAATAGAAAACCTGAGCAGTCCTACATTTATTAACAAAATTAATAACGAAATCTTTTTTACAAAGACTATTCTAGACCCAGATATCTTCAGTGGTAAATGCTACCAAACACTGAAGGAAAAAACAAAATCAGAGAAACTCTTAGAGAATAGAAAAATAAGAAACACTTTCACTCACTATATGATCCCAGCATGACCTTGATTCCATCATATGACAAGGCATTAGAAGTAAGGAAAATGATGATTTTATGTAACTAGGTTACATTAAAATGTAATGCTTTTCTATTCATCATGAACACTGATTCAAAAATTCTGAGCAAAATCATAGCAAACCAAAGTCAGTCATATATATACAAATGGATAATACATCATGACTAATTAGGATTTTTTTTCTAAGATTGCAAAGTTGATTGAAAGTTAAAAAAATCAGGGAATATAATTAGCCACATTAGCAGTATAAAAGAAACCCTCATACAATATTCTCAATAGATGTCGAACATAATTTGATAAAACTTAATACAATAAATAAAAAAAACCCAAAAACAACCTCTTGGCAAAGTAGGAATAGAATGGAATTTCCCTAATATGACAAAGTATCCACAAAAAACCTACAGCAGACATCATGCTTAATGGTGAGCTTTTCTCTTGAGATTAGGAATGAATGATGACCATCACCACTTTTATTTACTTTTGTCTGATTACATTGATAATGAATAAGGCAAGAAAAAGAAACAAATATATAAGATTTAAAAGGTAGAAATGACATTTTGTTTAGAACAGAATGCCTCTCCCACCAATGTACAAGTAAACCGTGGCGATACTGTGTGTTCGGTACCAGGCCACAGCCAAAGTGAGTACTGCAAGAATGTGGTCACACTTTTTTTAGTTTTCCAGTGCATATAAAAGTTATATTTACACCATACTGTGGTCTATTAAGTGTGCAATAACATTATGTCTAAAAAAATGTACATAATTAAAAAGTAATTTATTACTTAAAAATGCCAACCACTATCTGGCCATTTATCTTTTTGCTTGTGGAGGATCTTGCTTGGATATTGATGAAAATGCAATATCTACAAAGTACAATAAAAAGAAGTATACTTAAACAAGGTAAACCTGTACAGATAAACTGTTATATTTAATGTGTACATTAATGGAGGTCTCTAAACACAGTTGATACCCCTAAATCTATTATATTCCTATATACCAGCCACAAAAAATTTAAAAACAAAACTTAAAAATATCTAAAGATACATTTTAACATAGCATTAAACTATCGAATACCTGCAGATTCATGGGTGGGGTGGGGGGGTGGGAGGGTGGGATCTAATAAAATATGTGCAAGATGATTACACAGAGGACTATAAACATTGCTGACAGAAATAAAAGAAGACTTGTATCAGTGGAGGGATACATCATCTTCATGGATTGAAGACTAAATAGTCTAAAAGGGCAGATTCTTCATTTATTTAATTCAATGATAAATCTATAAAATTTTGTGGAAGTTAAAAAGCTGTTTCTGAAATTTAAATGGAGATGGAAAGGTGCAAGAATAACCAAGACTAATTGAAGAAAAAAACAAAAGTGTAAGACTTATATTACCAGATCTCAATATTTACTGTAAGAATATAATAATTAATAATTAAATAATTTTATATTATTATTAGTGCTAATTACCACTGTTGTTCTTCTTTTGACCATACTTTAAATTAGCCTTTAGGAATTCATTAATAAAGCATAAAAGAGAAAGAATAATTTCTATTTCTCATGTCAATTTTCTTGCTTTAATTTTCTTTAAAAGAATTTTTTCTTGTAACTGTGATATATATTACACTATGGAAAAGTACATAAAATGAATATATTTTACAAATAACAATCCTTGTCGAGTCACAGCTTTTTCCCTCTATGAGGTAACCACTTTTGTTGGTTGTCTTCTTGTATAGTTTTAACACCTAAGTATGCCTCCCCTCTAAAAAATATAGTTTACCTATTTTTGGACTTCAGATAAATGAATTATGGTAGCCAGCTTCCAAGCCCCAGTGATCCCGACTGACTCATGGTCTCTTTGCACATTTAATCAGGGGTTGTCTGTATGACGAACTTCTAAGGCTGCCATAAAAGGTTTTTGCAGTTTCTGCCTAGTTCTCTCAGATTTACTCTGGGGGGAGCATGAGGAAACTCAAGCAGTTCTGTGAAGAGGCCCATGTGGACAAGAACTGAGGCTTTCTATCAACAGCCAGTACCCACCTGCGAGCCTTGTGATAGAGCCACTTTAGATATGGATCCCCCAGCTCAAGCCAAGCCTTCAACTGACTGTAGCCCCCAAAGACATTTGGTTGTAACCTCATGAGCAACCCTGAGCCAGAATTGCTCCAAACCACTTTCAAATATCTGATTAACAGAAAACATGAGCAACAATAAATGATTTCTCTTGTATTTAAAAAGAACAATGAGATAATGATACAAGGATATACATATAAACCATTGTAATGGATTCCAGAAACAAACCTAAAGAGATACTTGATTTATGACAAATGTATTAGCCTGGGTTATCATAAAAAATACCACAACCTGAGTGGCTTAAATAATCAAAATTTATTTTCTCACTATTCTGAGGAATGAAAATCCAAGATCAAGGTCATCAGGACTGGTGTTGGATAAGAACTCTGTGGGTTGCAGATGGCCACCATCTCCTTATGTCCTCACATGGTAGAAAGTAAGCACAAGTTCTCTGGTGTCTCTTCTTATAAGGGCTCCAGTTCCATCAGACCAGGGCCCTACCCTCATGACCTCATCTAGCCCTAATTAACCCTAAAAGGCTCCATCTCCAAATATTAATACCATCACATTGGGAGTTAGGGCTTCAACATGTGAGTTTTGGAGGGATACTAACACTGAGTCCATAACACCAAGAATGACAGTGTAGAGTAGTGAGGAAAGAATAGTCTTTCAATAAATGTGCTTATGGGAAAAAATGTGTGTGGATTCTTCACACCATTCACAAAATCAGTTCTAGATTGTTGTTCTATATGTGCTAGGTAGAACAATAGAGCTTATAGAAGAAAGCCTGGGAGACTATATTTATGATCTTGGGTAGGCCAGTACTTCTGAAACTATAGACTAAAAGCACTAACCATAAAGAAAAGGGAAGATTAAATAGTCTCTATTCAAGTTAAGAATTTCTGCTAATTACAAGACATCTTTCAAGAGATTGAAAAGGCAAATCACTGAGTGGGAGATGGTGTTCATAATGCATGTCTCACAAAAGACTCATTCGCAATATATAAAGAACCCATATTAGTAAAAAAGAAAACTTTTCAGTAAAGTGGGCAAAAAATATAAAGAGGCACTTCACCAAAGAAAATACACAAGTGGCCCGTAAACCTTTAACAGTTGTTTAATCTCATTCATTAGGGAAATAAATTTTAAAATCATAATGACATAACCAGTACACAAATGAAATGAAACTGACTGAAAATACCAAGTGTTGAGGAAGCTATAGAACAACTGAAACTCTCATGCATTGCTGATGAGAATGTAAATCAGTATAACTGCTCTTGAAAGCTGATTGCCAATATCTGTTAATGCTAAACATACTTACACATATCATATTATACAATAATTCCATCCTAGATATGTGCTCAACACAAATGTGTATATATGTGAGTCGAAGATACATAGAAGAGCCTTCATAGTAGTATAAACTCATAACAGCTAAAAACTGGAAACAATCTAAATGTTCATCGACAGACGTTAACATGGTCTGCTAAAGGTTCCTTATATGGACTTAGGTAGGTGAGTGTGGGCCTGGGAATTGAATGTGAAATTGAGGGTATATCATATATGCATAATTCAGGGGAAAAAGATCATTGTCTGTAAAAGTATAGAGTCATTGACTTAGAGACCTAGATTTCAAAATTTTTAAATTTTAACTCTTCTGATTTAAGCAAATAGGCCCCAGAATGTAATTTTAATATTTTTATTCTACATCTAGTCTATTCATACCTTTCTCAAATTTAAAATCTTACTCATTATTAAGGTATTATAATCTGTTTAGATGAAATATATCATGATGAAGCCTATAAATTAAGTTATGAACATAAGTCATAAATATCCGTCAGAGTGGTCTACTTGGGAGGTGCTTTCGATAAGGTATAAAGAAATGAAGAGGTACTGGGGAGTGACGAAAATAAGGTACACAATACGCTACATCAGTGGTTCTTATCAGGGGGTAACTTTGCCACTGAGGAGACATTTAGCAATATCTGCAGATGTTTTTGGTTGTCACAACTTGGAGAGGGGGCACTACTGGCATATAGGGAGTAGAGGCTGGGAGTGATGCATAGAAGAGCCCACAACCAGGAGTTATTGGGCCAAACATGTCAGCAGTGCCGTGGTTGAGAAAGGAGGCTCTCCGGTGATGACAGCTCTGTGTATGGGACACCTCTGATGCACTGCTCCAGCTCCTCTTGGCCCGCCTCTTACTCCAGTGATTGCTACAGCATTTGGACAGCGTAAGCATGTGTATTCTGAAAGGGCCTTTCCTCACGCCTGTCTCTAGCTTCTCTTGCTCTGGGGCTTGTCTGATGTGATAGCATAGATATCATGCTTGCACATGTGCAGACCAGAAGTATGGGGAAATTAACACACTAGACCAGTGGGACATGAGAGTTGATGAATAAATACTTCCTTTTTGTGGTCCCCTAGGCGAATAGTTATAGAATGTATTTCATAAACTCTAAAAAATGTTCTTTATGATTGAACACCGGTCTCCCTTAACGGTGGCCAAGTCAATAACATACTGTTCTGTTGGCTTTTTCTCCTCCTCAGGTTTATTCCCTTTGTCCCTCACATCTAATTCCTGGAACCACATGACCAGTAAACCCCTGGCATGTAGACCTTTGTCTCAAATTCTGTTTTCTATGAAACTCGATAAAACACCATGTGGAAAGTCCAAAGTGAAAAATCAGAAATTAATGGAAAAGAATATAAAGGTAGAATTTTATAAACATGTTTTTTGCTTTAAAGTCAAGCATAAGTATATAATAAAGGAATAAAAAGAGGATACCAGATTGGTGGTGCAAATTTAGGAGAGCTAAGAAAGGGCCATTTAAAAAATTGTTCCATTAGCCAAAGAATTTTCTAAGCCTCGTGTGATAAGGGCAAGGGACAATAGTGGTGGCCATACAGAAGGAGAAAAAGTCAGTTAAGTCAAGGGTTAAAGAAAAAGAGGAAAGGAAAAAGAATGTCCTGTGCCTGAACTCCTTTACATGGATTTTGGTTTGTTTTTTAGATTTAGAATCCTAGAATTTTAATGAGAAAGGACCTGAGATATCATGTAGCTAAATGCCCATGTTTACATGAGGAAAATGAGGCCTGAAGAGGCTAAGTGACCTTCCAAAGGTCATTCAATTGCATTGATGGCAGAATCAGGGCCCAAGTTCACTTCTGAAGTGGGGACACTATCTAAACATGGATTCTAGATCACATGCCCCTGTGATCCCTGATGCAGCCCAGAACTTCTCTCGGAATTATCTAAACTCTTTTGGGTGATATGATGTAGCTAAGATAATACTTTCAGAGCACATGCCCTAGTGTCACCAAGGAGCTAAAATGTTAGCAAGAAATAAGAGGAAATGTCAGCTGTGCTTTCCCTTGCTTGTAGAGGGTGGCTGTGTTTCAGAAATAAACCTAAACTCGACTGAGCTGTTTGCTATCAAATATTTGAAAGTTTGAATATTAAAGTTTGGTTAAGAGGAGAAATGACGGTGAAGTTGGTAACTCTTGTTATTCTAGGGACATTCCCAATGCTGACTTCTCAAAGTTCCTACTAAATTGAGAAGACTTCGTTCCTGGTCTTGGCCAAAGAGAGTGGAAATAACGGTTGCATTCTGTTCTGGGGCTTTTCACTGGTGTTTCCCTCTAAGGCAGCTTGTTCTGAGTGATTACTAAAGATGATGCTTTTGGCTCCTCCTGCTTCCCTGCCCCCCACTGCACATACAACCATTCAAGGTGCACCTAGTTAGTAAAGATTCTCCTTTTTTTTTCTCCTTCTTATGCTGAGGCCCAAAGTAGACATTACAGTCTAGTGAACAAGACAGGCATGGCCCCTGACTTAACTGGCTCACAGTGTGGTAGAGGAGACAGGGAAAATAAATCTCAATCAAGACTGAAGGTGATCAAGTCCAGAGTGCTGTAGGATCTGACCAGGATTGGGGTCAGGAAAAGCCTCCCTAGGATGAGGTTTAATATAAGACATGAAAGAACAGTAAGTCTGAATTGGTCAAGGATTTTGAAATTGTGGGTGAGTAAGCAGCACAGGGAAAGGCTCAGAGGGAGAGAGAGGCTCAAGGAAGGTACAGGAAGCTAGAGCTACTGCACTTGGGCATTTTACTCCTGGGTCAGCCACAGGAAGCTCCTTGAGAACTAAGATCATGTCTGTCTTGTTTGTAGTGTATTTCTAGCTCCTAGTACAGTGTCTTGCACAAAGTTGAGTAAATAAATGAATCCTTTGTCTACAATAAGGTTTTTCCTCTGGAGAGGCTTGTCAACCACAGTGGGACCCAGTAAGTGTAAGTAATGGGACGACCAGATTTCAGAAGGAGACATGAGCCCTTCAGATAAATTGTAGGTAATGGAAATACATTCCTTGCTCTGAAATCCTGTAAAAAGCAGCTTGACCCTTAGTCCTATTATGCTGCTACTGTATTTCATTGGAGCTGATGCTTTTCTATGCAGGGCGGGGGCTTGGAGTTGCTTTTCTAGCAGTGATAGATTTGCTGGTGCACTGTCTTTGACCTTGCCCTTTTGTCCCTAATCACATTTGTTATCTAGGAGCTGGAGCTCAGTAAGTGGTTCTCAGCCATGTAGGGGAGAGAGGTATAGTGGAAAGAAACCCCATGATGTAGCATCATTGCCCCAGGGCATCTTAGATTGTCAGAGGGTCAGATGCAGAGCTCAGTGATGAGAGATAAGATTTTACTTGAGCTCCTTGTCCATGGAAACCACCCAGTGAACGTGAATTATTCAGTCTGTTTAGAGCAGGATTACTCTCCCATTGACTTGTTATGGATTTCTGCCATTTTCTCTGTAGGACAGGAAAAGGATTGCCTTCTCTGTATTTGATACAGGTAGCTGATGCCACAGGACTTTGTGGAGTGTGGATATCTTAGTTCAGTCTAATGCTGTTTGTTGAGGACTGGCATTGGTCAGCGAACCCAGCACTGGCCACGTGGCTGCAGGCTGTATCTTTCTGCCCAGTGCAGATAAATGAGGTTCCTGGCAATGAAAGATCCAATTCTGGGCAATAGAGGAGAAACCTTCCTGATAATTAATGACCCACATGGAAGTATTCATGCTTCTGTGCTAATGTAGGGTAGTGGAGCAGCATGTCCCAGTGAGACTTCCTCAGAAGTTCAGTCTTGTGGATTCTCTGTGAGAAGACATGTCCCTGGTCAAATCTGTGACATATAGTACACTCTATCTCCTTCTTAAAGATCCATTATCATACATTACACATACCAAAAAGTCTTACAGTAAAGAGCCTGTTTTTAAACTTTGTTTACCAGTGTTTTTCATACATATTTGTCTATGTAAGTCTTTTTAAAAATAACCCCCATTCAGGTATCCCTTGGTATCAGTGCCGTGTGGCATGTGCTTTGGGAAATGTTGCATTGAGGACTCTGGATTTTTCTTACTCCTAAGTATTATACTCTTCTTATTCCAGTTTCTGAGGGTGAGTACCTAGGAAAGGCAGACGCTACAGTGAGTACTAAGAAGTGGAGGTGAGGTTGCAAAGAGGCTTGCAAGAAGACATCTTTTTGTTGGCAAATTAGTGAAATTATGGGGCAATATTCAAGTTAATGTTGAAGAACTGCAGACACATGAGCTTAGTAATGTCTTGTTAAAGAATCCAAGTCAGTATTGTTCAAGAGAGAATTAATACTTTGTGACTTTATGGGATCTCCCCTTTTATTTTCCTTCTTTTCATTTCCACTGTTACACTATACGTTCAGAACTTCACCTCCTTTCCCTCCTTCCCATCCATCCATTCATCTACCCATTTATCCATCCATCCATCCAAAATAGTTTAAGCGCTGATATGTGTTAGGCACTGAACACACAAAGATGAATGAGACATGGCACCTGCTTTCTCGTTGCTTACTGATCTACCCTACTGCAGTAACACTTCTCAGCACATCTCTGATCCTCTCATGTCCTACTGAGAAGTATTCAGGAAGCTTCTTATCACCTGTGGAATAAAGATGACCCCCACCTGCCCCACCTACTCCAGTCTAATCTACTTTTCTCTTCACATGGTCTTGGTCAAGCCGGTGACTTCAGGATTCCTCTTCATCCTTGAGCCTGCCTACCACTCCCTGGCTCCTGTTGTTCCTTTGGTCCTTTCTGTCCTTTTTTTTTTTTTTTTTAAGATTTATTTTATTGATTTTTGACAGAGAGAGACAGAGAGAGACAGAGAGAAGGGGGAGGGCCCAGAGCAGTCTCCATAGTTGACATTAGTTTTCCATATAGTTTCACTCCACAGGTGGGCACAGGGCTGTGCAGGGCAGGAACTGGGCCAGGAGCCTCCCACAAGAACTGAACTGGGGGCACAGCCCTGTTCAGCATATGGGTCTGCACGGGTGAGGGCCAGGATTCGATCCTTGGTCCCCGGGGCTGCAAAGCTCTTAACCCGCTGAACCATCCCAGCTCTCCCCCTTTCTGTCCTTTACTTCAACTTTTTCTTCAAATCCTTGAAGACCGAACTCAAATGCTATGCTCTGTGGGCTGTAACAGGTTTCTGAACCTCTCTCTTACCATATTCTGCCTGTCATTTAATGAGCCATACACTTTTCTGTCTTCTTGGGAGAAGGGCCATGTCCTATTCAGCGTAGCATTTTTGGCCAGTTGCCTAGTGCAGGGATCTCCATGTAAATAATTCATTGCGCAGTCACATCTTACATACGGAGGGTACCAAAAATATATACACGTATTAAGAAAGGAAAGAACTGTATTAAAATTGTAATAGTCAATATATACTGATAACAATAGATGAATACGAGTCACATTGAACTTCTGCAATTATAAGAGGTGCTCAAAGTGGTTACTATCAGCATCTAGACACTTCTGATTACGGTGAACTTCTGCTTGAGCAACGTTAATCAAAGTGTCCACTTGTATTGTTGCACATGCTGTTTCAATTTACCATGTATCTCAAACTTATCATGAAGGTATGCAGTTGTTAGGCGTGTTGGAGGTTCTGTTGCATTACTCACTCCTCCATTGTTGTACTTCCACAATGTTCTCAAATTTCAAATACCACTTCAAAATAGTCTTGCGCTCCTGGAACAACAATCAGGCTTCTGCCATTTTCTTGGACTGTCCCGCATGTCCCCTGTTGGCGCTAGCATTCATTTACTTACTGCCATCTTTTGAACGAACATCATACTATACATTGCTGCCGTAATTCAATTCAGCTTCAAAAAGTAATACAGGGGAAGCCAGGATGGTGCAGTGGGTTAAGGGCTCACTTTGCAGTGCCAGGGACAGAGGATCGAATCCCAGCCCCGGCCAGTGAGGACCCATGTGCTGAACTGGGGAGTGCCCCCAGTTCAGTTCTCTCTCTGTCTCTGTATCTCTCTCTCTCTCTCTGTCTCTCTCTCTGTCAAAAACAATAAAAAAAATAAAAACTCTTTCAAAAAGTAATACATAAATAACATCTCATAAAATGTGTATGCAGGGAAGCCAGGATGGCCCAGCAGGTTAAGTGCTTGCTTTGCAGCCCCAGGGACCATGGATCGAATCCCAGCCCTGGCCTGTTTTGACCCATATGCTGAACTAGGGTGTACTTTCCACGCAGGAGGCCCCTAGTTTGGGTCTCACCTGGGTTAGCTTTCCATGTGGGATCTCCACCCCCCCCCCCGCCCCCCAAGCCTAGTTCAACCCCAGGCTTGAGGGGGCATGCTTTCCATGCAGGAAGCCCCTGGCCTGGTTCCAGCCCAGCATGGCCCCCACCCACCTGTGTGGAACGAAACCATGTCGAAAACTGACGACGTACAACTATGAAGACTGCTTTGGGCCCTCTCCCTTTTCTCTGTCTCTCTTGTCTCTGTCAAAAACAATAAAATAAATCTTAAAAAAATGTGTATACATTTTTTAGCACTTCTGGTATATGTGAGTATCTACAGATATATATGTAAGTTTCATACACATATGAGCATATAAATAATTTAAAATTGGCTAAAGAAGTTTCATTATAAAATTAAAAATTAATTTTAAATTTTATAATTTTTCTGTCATTTTGTGTAATATGTACTCATTTTTTTTACTACTGAAACCAAATTTTAGTTTATGCATAGAGATTTAGATTTTATTTTGGGGTTAAGTACTATTCTATTTAGATGCATGCAGGCTACTTAAATTTTTGAAATCACTTCAAGTAATTCTATTTCCAAAAGGAAAATAGGTATAATTTCAAATGCTACAAAGAATTATAGTTGTATGAACCTCTATTATTTAACTGCATCCATTTTTTGAGAAATAAGTGCAATAATATTTTATTAAGTCATACTCTTATTATTTAGCAACTTTTGATAGTTAAGTTACCAAGGTGGCAGATATTACTATGATACTTTTTAAAACAGCAAACTCTTCAGGCATTTAGAAAGATCCACCCATGTGTGAATAGTTGATGTAATAATTGCAAAGAATTCCCATCTATAAATTACAGAATATCTGGCAGTATAGTGATATATTTGGCAGTATCTTGCCAACTATTAATTCGAGTTAAATAATTTTTAGAAAGAAAACTGTAAGTGAAGCTTTTTTTAAATTTAATGGCTTTACTCTTAAATAGTTTGAGTCAGTGCAATTTAACCAATTACTGGGTTGGTCTTTGTATTCAAAGATAGTGGTTCTATAGAGACTGGTGCCTGCTCATCCCAGCCTCTGCAGGTTGCATGGAGCTCATACCTACCGTTTTCTTATGGCTGTAATTGCTGATAATTCTAAGGAAGGCTCATTTATGTGTAGAATGTTTCTTTCTCTCATTCTATCCTCACCACAGCTATACTTAGGGTGGGCATTACTATCTCTTGCCCACATTATACAACCAGAAGAGGCAGTATTAATACTTTCACCAATGTCCCCTGTCTCTCTCTTGCACTCTGCCATACCGTCTTTCAAATAATAGTGACTTAATTTTGCGAAGTAGTACAGTGGTACCTTGGTACTTGTCGTTAACTGGTTCTGGGAGGCACAATGAGTACCAAAAATTATGAGTACCAAACAATTTTTTCCCATGAGAAATAATGGAGTGGTACCTTGGTACTCATCTATACATAATTGGTTGCAGGAGGCACGACAAGTACCAAACAAACGACAAATATTGAGACAAAATTTTTGTATCAAAACGTGTCACATAGCAAATTCGATGAGTTTTTCAAAGTAGTCATGTACCAAAGTACGAGTGTGACTGTAGATATGTTATTTGCTTTAAAAAGGCACCCTCTTGAGACATAGTAAATCTCCATGTTGCGTTTCTAGTGTTCCCTAGCCATATTCCTCCTGTCTCCTTCAACTTCCATTGTATTTTATATTCACATCTAAAAAACACTGAAAATATTTGACATTGTGCCAAAGTATGATCAGACAGTATTTTTTTCTGTCTACCCTGCCTTCGCTTGGCTGCCTTGAACTTGCTTTACCTATGTACCTGTGGCTAGACGTTAGCAAAGAAGTAACCAGAGGCTTCTTGTGCACTAGCCTCTTCCATCTTTGCCCTCCGTCTTTCTCACTGGATCACTGTCCTCAGCCCTTCTCCCCACTCTCTATGAAAACTGGTTCTTCAGAAGGAATCACTCATTTTAAAGCACAAATAATCTTTGACAACTATGTATTGAGCTTTCTCATTTTCAGAAAATTTGTGTTTTAATTGGATATAAGAAGTATTTAGTCAAAGAAATTACTGTCTAAAGGTAAATTTTAGTTTTAGTGAGCAGTTGAGGGATAATTTTGGAAGCTAGGATATTCTTATTGGCATCTTTGAAAATACAGATGTAAGTGGTTCTTCACTTCACTCACATGGAAAGTCAGTCCTATTTATGTCCTGCTGTGATCCCCTCTTTACTTTGAGAAAGCCGGGAAAAGTATTGCTTGCCTGTGGGTAGAATGACTGCTTTCTGAGATCCAGATATTATTGATTCTTTCTTATAATTTAATGTTTAAGTAGAACTTACTGATGAAAGTTCAGACAGAATGTTTGCAGCAAATCCAAGTTCCATGGTCATAAAGAAGTTAAAGCTCGCACTTCAGAATTTTAACTAGTTTTTTAAAAAATCAGTTGACAAATACTGATTAAAACTTCAGGTGTCTTCTCAAAGACATTCTGACTCAATTTTCTTTGTCTATTAATGTGTCGTGGAACAGTGTCCTATGTAAGCAGCAGAATTTGCGACAACTTTAAGTCTTTGCTGTAGCGGGAAGTCTGTGTGGTTGGTATGTAATCTCACATACTTAGAAAGGCTGTGGTCTCTAAGGTATAGTGATGAAGTGCTTGGGCTCTGCAATCATCAGGTTTTAGTATGTACTGGTGTGTGATTTGGAGCAAATAGCCTCTAAATCTCATTTTTCCCATCTGCACAATGGGGATAATGTTAGTACCTGCTTAGGGGTGGTAGTTGGGAGTAAGATTAAATGATGGACTTGAAGAATTTTGCATTGTGCTGGCACCTATTAAATATTGAGTAATGGTCAACTATGATAATTTTCCTTTTGGCTCAGTGGTTCAAATATTTTCTGGTTGTTCTTGAATGTTCACTGCTAGAACACAGGAAATTGGACAGAAGCTTCTACAGGACTTTGTTGAGATTTTTAAATTGAACTGCTGTGGAGTTTTTGGAATTGAATTATTCCAATAAGAGCTGAGAAGAAAGCAAACCTTAACCCTAGTTTCTTGCCTGCCTTCCCAGCCATGTCTTCATTCTGTTCTTAAAGATAGGCGCTCCAACAAATAGATTGACAGAGTACTACCTGTGCCATACTGTCATTTCATGGCATGGAGAAAACAGGAGTCACTTCAGACTGCCTTGCAATTTGTCTCATATATTACTAATTTCAGTCTTGAAATGACTGTCTGGCTGCAAGCATTCAAGGAGCTGTTGGAGGAAAAACATCACTAGCAAATACTTTCAGATTTTTTTCTTCAGTTTTGGACTCCTATGACATTACAAAGGGGTGGTAACGTCATTAAGGCCCTCCTGATTTTCTTCGGGTTACAGTCAAGTAAGCTAGTGTGCATGTTCATAGCCAATTTAAATGCCGCTAGACTGCACTGACCAATGGCCATTCTTATTTTTAAAAGCCACCAGATAAGGCAATTTCTCAAGCTTCAGCAGGGCGTTCTGGAAATGCTTGATCTCATATATCTCTGCACTATGATAAATAAATACAATTTTGATTTCATCTTAGAGTAATTACTCTGAACGTCTCCTTCTGGGATGGAAAGTAGAATAATGTTCTATAGTTCTTTGAACATTGGATTAGAAACAAAATGCTCTAAACATTTTGCTAATTAAATCCTAAAGAGGTGGTACAAACTTCATGATTAATTGAAACATGCATATTTTAACTGATGCATATTTATATGATATTATTATATGAAGATCTTATGTTATACAAATGATTCACTGTGGGAATGTGATTGAATGCTGTAAATATTTTGCATTTGTTTTTGCATTGTTTGTTATGAAAAATACATAGGCTAATGGCTGTAAGGAAACATCTGTTGTGGGAATCTTCTTTGAGGTAATCTTAAGTCTGTAATGACACAGGCCTTTAGCCTAAATATAAGATAGGAAATCAGGTATTTTCTAGTTTGAAGAAATATCTTTTTAAAGCAAACCAATTTTGAATAGCTCAAGTCCTGGGGCCTTCTATTTTGCCAGTGTAAAGCATGTACATAAATCCTGGGTTTCAAGTAAAAAAATCAAAACAAAACAAAACAAAACACAATGTGGTTGTTAAAATGAACCAATCCTGTTAGCTCTAAGAACTTAAGACAATCTCACTTTTCTGGGGTTCAGTCATACTGTTTAAGATGGGGCACTGTCTCCTGTCTGGTAGTAGAATTGGGAGCAGTGTTTCAGCTCACAGATTTAATTTAGATAATCACAGTTCTTTATTAGTTTCTTAAATATAATAATATTAATAAAAATGACTTTTATAAGACTAGAATGCCTGAGAGACCTGAAAATGTTTTCTTGAGCTTTTGAAATAACCCACTTACTGAACTGTTTCTCTGAAGCATTAGCTATTAATGACAGTTTGATGATACAACAAGAGAAATCTGATGGAAGTTTTCCAAAGTGTCCACCTTTATGAGATGGAATTTTATGTACAATGGATGGGAATATTGAATTATTTAACAAGACAGATGCTAACCACCATTGCAAGAGTTTTCCAATTGCCAGATTTCAAAAACAGAAGTGCATGATTTCTTTTGTTCCATCTGCTCTAAAATTCTACTTTTTGTTCATTTGTTAGGTCCATTGTAAGAAAGTGGCTTTGCCTTTCCTTAAAAATGTGACAAGGGGGTCTGTCTGTCGATGATGGAGAGAGGCGTGAGGAAACCCTGAGGCGGCCTTTTGCCCTAAGCATCATTCCTCCTGGCCGGGCCAGAGCCCAGGCTGAGGGCCTGGCCCTGTAACCACTTTGCTCTCTTACTCTTTGTCATCTCACTTTTAGTCCATTATAGTTAAAGATCTAGGACTAAAAGCTTATGTTCTGTTTCCGAAACCAGATCATTTAAAGGAAGAAACAACGAGGGGAACCTAATGTATGTCCTAAACTTCTGTGGGAAGTGGCGTCTCCTCCTTGAACTCTGAGGCCAAATAATGTCCCCCATAAAATTTTCTTTTCCTTACAGATTTCACCAGAATCCAGCTTATTTCCAGCCGATCATTTGTGAGAGTTCTGCTGTTTCATCTTCTTTTTCAGGAATTTAAGATTTTAAAACAGCTAATCTATTGGGTAAAAATGAACTACTTGTGCTAGTTTAGTAATCACAGGTGATCATTTTAAAAAAACATATGATTTCTAATCGAATTAAAAAAACCCTCCCTACTGTAAGGTAAATTATAATTTTGTTAATTCTTTATAGCATGTAAAATGTTTATATGTAGACAGATGCCATATTAGAAATCATATGTAAAATACAAATAAAGCTTCCTTTGAATAGAAAAAGTTATTAAGTACAGTAATTATATGGCATTTGAATTCATGTTGACACCATTTAAAGAAAATTATGTTATCAAAAACGTTTGATTAACATCAAAGGTCATTTTTACGCTGTCACATTTATATGTAATTGTGAAATAAAATGATCATTAAAATGACAATATTTATTCCATTAGGGTAAATAAAATGCTGCACATAGTTCTGAGTGATGGTACTCAGGGGGAAAAGAAGCCTTTTCACTGCATGGCAGATTAGTTTGCTTCTAATTTGTAGGCTGATGACCACACAACCTCATACCACATCTTTTCCCTGGAAATGGAATGATTTCATGACAGACTCTATGAACCATGAATATGTCAACAGCTCATAGACCAGGCCTTGCTTAGCAATTAATCTTGGGGGATTTTATTCAGAAATCAGACAACACCATACCAGAGCTTGTTGGGGATTTTGTGATTACCATTCATGTCTGGAGCATGAGTCTGGGTTAGCACCCAAAACAAACAAAAAAAAAAGAAATCCATAAAGGATGAAGAGAGGTGGCTAATAGTGGCGATCAATCATACACACACACATTGTCAATTGGGAGGACCAAGAAAACTCAAGATATAGCCAAAGCCCCTAAGAAGCAACATAGAAATATGTCTTATACTTCCACTTAAAGTCTCCTTTTAGTCCCAAGCCAATATTTTCCAGACTTCAGTTATTTGAATATTACCATCACGTTTCTTACCATGTGCACTATGATTTACTATTACTTTTTGCTAACTGACTCACTTTAAAAACCTGTGTTTTAATCAGTAATATTTGTGATATCACAGCCTTGCTGTATTACTTAAATGTCTTATTCTCTTACCAAAAACATAGAAATAAAGTATTTTAAATATTGAAAATATTTGCCTACCACCTAATACCATGATCATCCGCATGGCATGGACGACTGGTCCTCTAGGAACTGTGAGGCCCACCAGTCTGTCTAAGAATGATCTGGGCAGCTGTGTGACCTCAGGTCTCATGCCTGACACCCTGTGACTATTCCACCATCTAGGGACCAGGGGTCACCTTCATGGAGGAGAATTTAAACCAGGCCTGGGTCTGCTGAGGACACCGCGTGGGAAGGCTACCTCATCGAGTGTACTGAGCGAGCCAGGCTACACCTTTCTATCGGCAGGACCTGACCACTCACATCTCTTGCTTTTTTGACTAAGCATATCACTTGGGAATCATTATATTGCAAGAGTGAACAACACCCTGTATCATGTAACAGTAATAGGGAACATGCCAAGATTGATCCTGGTTTCTGTCATGGTTCACTTTAGGGCATCACATATGTGGGTGTGGGTGCCCCACCCAGTGTGGACCTTGTAGGCTTCAGCAGTACCTTTGAAGAAACAGGCCCTTTTATAAGAGCCTGGTTTGACCATGCAGAAGAAGCATTTTTATCAGGTTAAGAAGCCCTGAGAACTCACTCTCATGGTTCTATAGTCTTGCTCTGGTTCTTAAGTAAATTATATCTTTCGGAAACTTAAGAGCCCCCCTGCCCCCCCAAAAAAAGAAAAAGGGAAAAGACGCAATCTTCCCACCAACAGCTGGCTATCCTGCTAGGTCAGAAAGTGGTGAAGTGTGGAAATTAAAATCAGACCTCAAGTAGCTCTTTCAGGTTCGGGGTGTGTCTAAGTTTGAAGGGATGTTTGCCTCTGATATGAACATTTTTCTTATACTTTTATTATAGAAGATGATGTGTCAAATGTACAAATAATGTGTGCCTGGTGCCAGAAAGTGGGAATCAAGCGCTATTCCCTGAGTATGGGAAGTGAGGTGAAAAGCTTCTGCAGCGAGAAGTGCTTTGCGGCCTGCCGACGAGCCTACTTCAAGAGAAATAAGGTAAGAGCATGTAGAGGGAGGTGGCCCACGCAGGCCTCACCAGACCCCATGCGCATGTGCCTGGTAGCCTCTAGCTGTAAACACTGCGCACCTTGTCCTTTTATGCTTTCTGTTTTGTCTGTTCTCTTTCTCTTTCATACTTCACCTTTTGGAATAAGGAATCCCCTCTGAATGTATCACCTGTCCTTCAGTTTCTCTTGTCTTGGTGTTTGAATTCTGAGAGGGTGAATGAATCTGATGAGAACACGGTGATCGCAGCGGGTATCCTAAGTGACAGTGACTCTCCAAGCAGTAGAGTGCCCTAGACTAGAGTCTTGAAAGATAACTGGTAGAGATTTCTTACGAAGGCTGAGAAACTAGCCACAGACACATGGCCAGAAACTGTTAGCCCACTCAGATTAGTACTTGTTCCCAAATGGGAATACTGCCCTGGCTCTTAACAAAATCCAATCCACAAATTCTAATCAAAAAGCACGTCAAGTTTCTCTTGACACCTTGTATTAAAGTTGATTGATTAGTGAGAAAAGGTGAAAGAATGAATACATGAACCAGCTTTGCTCACATAGCCAAGTGTTTATGAGAAGCATGGTGGGTAAACACAGGAACAGCCATAGTTATAGTTTGTTTTTTTAAGACATCTCAGATCTGAAAATGTCCTTTTAGACTAGTATTAGCCACCATTGATGGGAAATGGAATGCGTGATGTTTTTACAACCACACACACACACACATACACACACACACACACCTAATTTCTTAATCTTTAAAGAACCTCTAAATTGCTAGTTCTGGATTATTTTCCATTGATCTGTAAAGCTTTCTTAATTCAGAAAACTGTCCACACTTTCCTGAGCATTTCCATTTCCATAATTCAAGATCAAAATCTTCCCTTTCTTGAAGCAAACAATTATTATTATTTTTAAGTCTGATATTTGCAGTACTGAAATGCTAATCTTGGACTCATTGGATTACAAGAAGCACTGTTGCAGCAAAGTGTCTCCTGCAAATTTGGGTCACATCATTCTGTGAAAAAACAATGCCCGAAAGAATTAGGCTGCAGGACTCAGTGGGATGGAATTTTAGTAGCAGTCTCTAAGAATTAGGCTCAGAATCTTCACTGGAACAGGGAGGGAAGTAAGGAAACTGTTGGGAATTCTTTTGGGACAGTCCACCAACTAGTCCAGTTCACTTTCCTTTGGAATGGCCCGTGAGGCTGCAGGTGAGGGTGGTTCGAGCAATGCATGGGAGACATGTTTTGTTTTAATATAGGGGGATTTAAAATGATCTCTGAGACCCTGGGGCCCCCCTTCTGAATGCTGAACCCTGAGTAACAATCACAGGAGTGGATCCAGTGCTTTTGTTTTCAAAGCCCTACTTACCACAACAAAATACTTTGAATTCCATCTTAGAAGATGGAGAGAGAACAGGAGTTTTTGTCTTTCTATGGTTCTGAAGGGTTATGGATCTGAATCTTGATGGATTGCTTGTAGTAAAAGAAATCAAGCAACATGAATTTGTCACAATCCTGGTGATGCATGTTGTACTCTGCAACGTGGTTTTACTTTAGCAAGCTTTTGAAGGCACTTGATTCAATTGGAAAAACAGCCCAGAATAAATTACATATATAAAATCTGTATCTATATATCTCTCTATAAAATACCACACCTAATAATACCATACTTTACATCATTATAAATAATATATAATATTACATCTTTGTAAAGTTTAAGGTCAAACTGAATTTAAACTTTCATAGCATACAGTTTTGAAATATAGATGACTGGGAGTCAAGATAAGAATTAGCATTTGGAATACAGAGTAAGTAAATTCAGCAGGGGGAGGAGGACCATTACCTCTCACTTCTTGTAAGGAGTTTTTGGGGTAGGTCTTTGAACATCCTGCCAGACCTGGGAGTCACAGTGGCTTGAAGTTTGACGGCCGATCCCAGCAGCCCAGTAATGTACATACAATACCATTCTTCTCGACGGTCTTCATGCTTATTTATGTATTTCAAAGCTCTGCCACAGTATACGTTCTCATTTTTCAAATAGAGAAATAAACTGGTCACATTGCTTGCTGGATTCTTTTTTTTTTTTTAATTTTAAGAGTGTTATCTCTGTAACAATATCCTATTGTATTACAATAAACATGTACAGCTGCTGCATTTCTGTTAACTGATAGGATTTTGTGGTCATTTCATTTAGAGCTTGGGTTTCCTAATGGATTGTATTAGATAGCAGTCTCCATCCTGCCATTTCTAAGAACTGCTGTAATCAGCCCCAGGGTGTTCCCCACTGAAGACAATAGCGAATAGCTATGTCTCTTCTTGTATCATTTAACAAAGTCTTTAGTCCTCATTATTAAAATTGTGGACTTTCTTCATCTTAGAAACAAGGCAAAACTCTTCCTATTCTCACATCAAAGCTTTTCTATGTTTTTAAATACTGAGATGTGAATGGAAAACAGAGTAAATAATGTGTGTACCGAACAGAATTTTGCCTTAGGTACAATGTAGATTTTTTAAAAGATTAACTATGCTGTAAATTGTGTTTTATAATGATAGCCTGCCTCTTGGTGGATAGCATGCTGGGATCTAAAAATGGTCTCTAAGTTGAACCCAAATTGCATGCATAACTTCACAAAGAAAAATTCTACTGAAAAAGGTAGCTAATTAGGAGCAGTATTCAGCTGACCCCTGTTTTGTGTCTGAACAACACCTGCACTTGTGAGTGGTAATTGGACAGCTGTGCCTGTGATTCCCCTCCTATCCTCTTCACAAATGCTGGGCAGAAAAGCAGAAACTGATTTTCTGCTAAAAACAAGGACAAAAATAGCCCAACTCTCAAAAAGAAGCCTCACAAAAATTTGAGTGTTTAAAATTTCATTTGTTTCTCAAACCTTCTTTTGCTTTGGGTTCATCTGATGGAGTAGATTAAGCACGTCCCATCCCTCTCTCATAAACTCTGGCACAGTGGAATAAGGTGGGATGGACTGAAGCCAAGTTGAGCCTTTATGGCATGTAAGTTATATTTTTAAACCAAATTTAAAATTGTATTGGAAGAATTGTTTGGATTGCTATACTATGTAGGCTTTCTTCAGAATGCTTCTGCTAGGAGAGGGCTGGGAATCACAGCTATATTCATTTAATGAACTACACTACTTCCTTACACAGGATGCTGGCTGTAAGAAGTGTATAGTGTTAATTCATAATTATATTTTGTGGAATCCTTATCCCCAACAGGCTCAATTGCTGGCTCAAAAGTTTTTGAAACTGTGGGTAAGAAAAATACTTTTGTAGTCTGTGGGCATTTGCAAAGCAATGGGATGTCAATCTCATTACTAGATGTACTAGAGACTTGTCAGGGAACTAATAGCTCACTCTTTTTCTCAGCCCCTTTTTGAGGCCACAAGTTAGAGGAGGACTTGAGAATATTTCTAACTTATTGATTTACCTAGGAGCTGGAAAGTTCCACAGACTTCTTAATGGTTTTGCAAGAAATGGTGAAGTGTGTAGTCCAACTAATGCCAGTTTTACTTTGCACAGTAACAGACACTTAAAAACATTTTTTCTTAAGGGAGTGATTAATGCCTTGTAACCATTATCCCTTTAAACGTGAGAGTGACAAACAAGACCACAAATAGCGGTCCTTTCTAAATATCCTGTCTTTGATCTTTTTATTTCTGAATGGGAAATACTCTGTTGTCTAAACTACTGTCTATAAATCAAGCAGGAAATCAAAACTCAAGACAAACAGCTAGCACAGTCTATGTAAAGATGATTGTTTTCTTTCCTTGTTCAGACCTCAAATTTATAGTGTTCTTTATGGGTTAGTAGCAGTGATACTTCAGTGATAGATACAAATGTTTGCTTCTTTGTTTTAATTTTCCATAATCTGAGACAAGAATAGATAGGAATGCTTCTTTTATATCATTATATTGCTGTTGCCTGACAGACTGTAGGAAACCTGTGCACATAGAGATAAGGATAGAGATGAATTAAAAATAAAAAGGTTATATAGACGACATTTACAGATGATGTCATTAAGAGCTAACAATCATGATAATAATAACAAATATTCAGTGAGGGGAATATTATATAATAAGCATTTCTTTTACTTTCAAACTATATCCCTGGATACACAGTGGTCTCTTCTTAGAAGAGATCTCTTTTTAAGAACCGTCACTGATTACACATATCATCATATTATTTGAAGTTACACTTTATTTCGACTATTGGTCTTTTTATTAAACTTGAATGTATCCCAAGAAAGCTTCTCAGTTTCAGACTTAATTATAGAACCTAGCAGCACAGAAGAAATGTGTAGCAATTGCCCTGTTATTCTAATGATTAACCTATTTTGTCCCTTTAAACACCTGCAAGATTTAATTTGCAAAATGGCTATCATTCATGAAGGTTTGGGGAGGGACATTAATAAGTTAAATGTAATTAATGTCCCCTGACTGCCTGAAGCTCAGTCCACAGATGCTTCTGCCAGTTGCTTGCAAATATTTTTGATTGCCAAGTAAATGTGTCTAGGGAGCACCCAAGTTCTTCCTATGGATTCACCTTGTTTTTTATGGGGCCTGTTGGGTCTGTCTTCCAGGTTGATGACTTTGGTTCTGCTATGTCCCTTAGAACTAGGCTGCAAGTCCACCCACCCCCTGTGTGTAGAGTAGCGCCTGCCTCCCAGGGCTTTAGCCTGAGGGTTAGTGCCTGGGTTTCCTTTTGGTCACAACAAATGGGGAAGGTCTGGGGGAAAGAACAGCAAGCCCAGTGGTTTTCTTATTCTCTGGTATTTTGAAGTATGGAATGGAATATTGATGACCTGCTACAAAAGGGAACCTGTAAAAAAGAACAATAGCAGAGGGCCAGAGGTGTTAGCCCTTTGAAACCCATTTAGGATGGGGTTAGACCAGAAGAATTCTGGCCAGTGACGTAAGATGTAGGTCAGATTAAAGTGATGCCTAGGCTCTTTTTTTTTTATTGTTAAATTTATTGGGGTGACATTGGATGGTAACAATTACATAGTTTCCAAGTGTACAACTCTACATTACATCAACTCTACATTACATCATCTATGCATTGCATTATGTGCTCACCACCCAGAATCAGCTCTCCTTCCATCACCATATATTTGATGCCCCCTCCCAGCTACCCCCACCCCCACTCCCTAGGCTCTTGAAGAAAGACAGAGAGAGCTTCCAGGGCAGAGCTTTTGTGTGCCAGGCAGGCCACCAAGCCCTAGGACGTCACCAGAAGCTTGGGGGAGACCCATGTGACCTTTATGTTTACTAGAACTCTTAAATGTCATTTGAAAAATACTGGTCTAAGGGATATCTGGAATGCAAACAGACTGGGACAAGTGAGTTTATAGTGAAAGAAAGGAATAGCAACCACATCTAGTTTTTAATTTTGGGAGGACTACGTTTTGGGAGATTGGGGGAGAAACAGAGAAATAATTCCAATTTCCCAGAATGGATGTCATTTTCTGAATAATATTAGACATTTTAGATTAAATATAAAGAGATGCTCAAACCTCAAATAGCTTCAAGCCCCAATCTTTGTTCAGCATTTCCTTTCCCACCAAGCAGGGGGAAAAGGAGGCACTTTTTATGGACCTGAATCCCATCCCTTGGAGATCAATACACAGAGCTATTGGCATATATGCTTGAATGTTAATTTTCAGACACAGTCAATCTCTGGCTATCCTTCTGGTGATAGCTAATGCTATACACTTAAATCAAGTTTTTCTCATCTGAACTGCCGGTAATTATCCAATCCATCTCACAGGCACACTCCCTTTCAACATTAACCACAGTGTCAGATTGCATCAGCTACATTGTGTTCTGGTGACTGTGGCTGCAGAGTGATGAATGTACGTGCTTAGAGTTCATAGTCTGGCTGCCTGTTTGGACAGTGGGCAGTTCAATGAAACAGATGATCAGGAAGGGATCTAGTTTTTTGGGACATACGTTCTTCTGACTGATCCATTCACTTGCATTACCAACTTTCTCACCTTACTGCTAACAGTGTTCAGGTTTATCTGAAGAGTGAACATTTAAAAACTACCTGATAGGTTGTTTTGATGTGCTTTTCTCATCATAAGCTACAATAAGCATAGAGTTACTTTTTGTGCCTGACTTTAAAAGGAAGGTGTCATGAGACCTTATTATTATATTAATGAAGATCAGAGGAAGGAGAAATTTCTAAGAGGGCTTAGTACACTGTCCAGAGCAACCAAGAGAGAATGATTGTGCATTTTCCTAGGTTTGTAGTTATGTTCTGTTGATTTAAATTCTTTGTTAAAAATGTTAACTAAATAAGTGTATGCATAAGATAGGCCAAGTGGCTTGCCTTAATATATTTTAAGGAAGTAGTTTGAGCCCAGAATTTCTTATACACTTTTGTAGTCGCTAGTCACAAACTCTGGTCCACCCAAGAGGGCCATCTGTAGAAGATGAAAACTATAGGGACATCCATGGTTATTTTTGTTTCTCTCTCATCTCAATACCTCTGGATAGCTTTTGTCCACATAGCTGAATTGTGAACTGGGCAAGCCATGTGTAATTCTTTGCTTCTTGGGCTCTTTGCTCTTTGTTCATGTTATCACAGAATAAAGAAATAGGACAGAATAAAGAAAACCTTGCTGTAGACCGCCACTTAATTTCTACCCCAGCAGTCCAGACTGAGCATGGGAAATTCCTTATGTCACAGTCCACTCTTAGGGTAGCCATCCACACAGTGGCATATAATGTCTACTGAGAGATTACCTTTGGAGCTTACAAATGTTAGTTTCTTGCATTCTCTGTAAACATAGGCTGTGGGCCAGAGCTGGGCACTACTACAAGCACTAGAAGGCAGATCAATGGCTTAATTAATCTATAAAAGATGCTTGAACTCTGCTGCAATTTACTGAGCACTCTACTTAAATGAAACTCCTGTAGTCTTTAACAAAGATAGAGGTAATCAATGGCTGGGGAGGGAAGCCAATGCCCAGTAATCACAACCTCCCAGAATTTGTGATGTCATGTCACTGCTAAGAGAGGGTTAATTAGATCCGGGTTTTGAAGCTCACTACATCTGTATTGATATTTTATCCATATTTGAGTTGCATCGACCCAGAGATGACATAGTAGTGTTGCTTCTCTGAGGACTTTTTAAAAGTTATGGAATATTGTTTAAATAACATTTCTTTAAAGCAACAAGATGAAGGTTAAGAATCATATTTATTCTAACATGTAATGTCTTTGTAAGGCATCCCTGATGAAAAGTAAATAAGGGAATAAAATTTATTCATGCTTTAGTCCTCAAACTGTTGAATTGCATAGAGTTGGAGAGCCCTGATTAATCTTTCCATGGTAGGATAGTCCTCATTAGTTTGCTATGGTAAGAGGTAACCATTCCTATTATAAATTCAGACATTAATGTATTTTTCTGCGTAATTCATCTTTTAATAGAGTAAAGTATAGTTGGTAGATATGAATTTTTTACTTCCAAATGTGCTTTGGAAACATTAGACTGATTTATGAGAGAGCTTTGGAGGCATGTAGGAGAATTTCTTCATAAATATGTTGAAATGTATTGAAAAGTATTTAACCACTTTTGATTGTGGAAAAACTACTGCCTTGACTTTGAAATGATTTTTTTCCCCCACCAACTTAGTAGAATTTATGGCATATATCAATGATTTTTATATTTTATTTTTGTCATACAAACTTTCTTAGTGTTCAACTTTCTTGATTAGCTCATTAGCAGTAAGAGAGCTGGGTCATACCCCAGTAAGTGTATTTGCAGGGAAGAGGGGTTCAATGTGTAGTAGGAATTTTGAGGTCTGATGAGTGTTTATCTGTTTCACAGGCCTTTGGCAGAACATTCCACGATAAAGTGATTTCTATATGAATCCAATAAATGATATGTTATCTTGTAATCTGTTTTGATAAAATGATTTTGTATTGTTTAAATTGGGGTAAGAATTTCTATGACTGCATATCCAACTCTTTGTTATAAGAATCTTTGAAGGCCCTGACACTTTCTGTGATCATCTGTAGGATTGTATGTGTCATAAATTGGAGCAGTTTAAGTTATTGGTGCCAAAGGATTTAGGGATGCAGAGACCCAGGGGTAGGTGAGACAAAGCAGGGCAAATAGTTAAAGACAAAGTGGGGTGGCCCAACAGGAGACAGGTTACTCTTTGATGATTTTTTGTTTGCATTTAGCCAAGATTAAAAGAAGAAAAAAAAGAACACCTTATTTATTCATCTAGTCATTTGTTAAAAAATGAAGTAAAATATATATTTTGCCCCTCTAATGTGCTAGGCAGTGTTTTAGGTTTGGTGGATACATTATTAAACAAGAGAAAAGTCCCTGCCTTAAAGTCACTTATATCTTATTCTCTAAGGGATATAAGATACAAGGGAAAAATATGTATATGTGTAACACAACTTCAGGATGTAATAAATGCTATGATGAAAGATTAGTGAGGTGATGAATAGTGATGGGGTGCTGCTTCACCTTGGGTGGTTACAGAGTTTATCTTTGAGGAGGTGATGGATGTGTGGGTAGAAACAAAATGAAGTGATGGGGCTTGTCATGTGAAGAGCTTAGAGCAAAGTTTCAGAGAGGAGTGGGAGCAAGTGAAAAGCAGAGGTCGCCAGGCAGGAACAGTCTTGGCATTTTTGAACAACAGCAAGGAAGTAAAACTGGGGTTGAACTGTCAGGTTGGTTCGTGGCCAGATCATGTAGGTGGCCAAAGAGGTAATAGGTTGGATTTTCTTCAAAGCATGATGGCAACTATTGGTAGGTATTGAGCAGGGATGACATGATCTGATTTTCATTGTTAATTTGATCTCTGTTAAGGAAATAATACATTTAAGATCCTGGATGTAAAGAGGATTTGGAGAGTAAGAAAGGCAACAGCATTTCCATCAAAGTTGAACGTCTCTGGCAATAGAAAAGTAAAAATATCATATTCACTGAATTATTCAGTAGTAGTTATGAAACATTTCCCAGTAGCAAAAGTGTGTTGAACAAATTTAGTTGTTTTTTTGTTTTTTTTTTTAAGTATAGGAGGAAATGAACCCAAGATGGTTGTTGATTAAAGCTCTGACATAATGATTTTCTTTCTATAGAGCAGATGTGTGTGTGTGTGGGTGGGGAGGGGTGGCATTAAGACAAGCTTGACACAGAAACCAAGTCTTGGGTTGGGAGACCTATAGCATCCACAGGTCTTCTCAAGCTCTGCCCCTAGATGCAAACTGTGTGATGAAAAAGATACTGACTTTGAAGGGAGCCTCTTTGGATAAAGGAATTATTCTGAAGTTTATTTTATTCTAAAAGTAGACTTGATTTGCTGATGACTTATAAAATATATCAGGGATTTTTATGCAAGTAACAGAAGACCCAATTCAAATCAGTTTAAACAATAAAAGGCATCATTTCTCTGATGGAACTGTGAAGGCCTAAGTTAGGGTATACTTCAGGTAGGTTGATCCTACAGTCTTATCATGGTCTCATTTCTTCCCATCTCTTAATTTTTCTGTACAAAGTGTTCGCTATATTCCAAAGCACACTCCCACTGATCATGGGATGACTACTACATTCGATACAAGTCAGAGTGCCTAGCATTCCAAGCAAGAATCTTGAAATTAATACTCATTATCTGCTTAGGTCACATGTTCATGCCTAAACTGGGGACTCTGCCCAGGGCAATGGATGTTCTGATTTACTTAAGCCAATTAGGGTTTTCCTCTGACATAGAAGTTGGGGGCATTTTCCTCTAAAGCAGGGGTGTCCAGTCTTTTAGCTTCCCTGGGCCACACAGGAAGAAGAAGAATTGTCTTGGGCCCCCAATACACTAACACTAACGATAGCTGATGAGTTAAAAAAAAAAAAAAAGACAAAAATATCTCATAACGTTTTAGGGAAGTTTACGAATTCAAAACTGTCCTAGGCCCCATGCAGCCCACAGGCTGTGGACAAGCTTATTCTAAAGTCCATGGGAGCCTGCATGGGGGAACAGAGCAACCAGAATGAAAAATCTGGAAAAGGTTAAAAGAGGGAAGGGATCAGATGGTAAGTGCCAGCAAATGTCCATTAGAGAGAAGGAGAAGTAATCTCCTGAGGTTATCTCATGAGGTTGACTTTTTAACACAATGAACATGTCCTGCCCATCAGCTCTTGTCAGGTGGAAGAAGGAATCTGGAATATAGGTGTGGATTGAAAGATAAAAACTGTGGCTAACATTCATCATAGGGTGTTTAGATGAACTAATTCTTCTATCTAGGACCAGCTGCTTTGGAAACCTGATTGCTAGAATGTTGGCTTTAGTATCAGGACCAAAGTGCTGACTTTTATTCTTACGGACTCTATAGAACATGAGACTGCTCAGAACTAAGATGAAGGAACTGTGGTTAGCTGTTAGATATGCTCATTTATGAAGAGGAACAATGGCGCAGATATCCCAGTATGTAGTTATCAGTGCAAGTGGCCTAGGAGACGTTGGCCCAGGACCACAGTGGATGTGGGGAGGCAGATGCCTGGCATGGCATGGGTGATGGGAGGAGGTTGCTGTTATCCATCAAGAGTTAGCTGCCCAACTACACAGTTAAGCTACTTTCTCTGTGGCTGAAAATTGTCTGCTAAAGAGAAGGGAAAGGGGAGTGTTCAAACAAACTGTGATTTAGTCTGAGGCTGACTGCAACTTCAGGTGGCCAAGTGAGAAGAGATGTTGAAGGCCACAACCTTCACAGTTATTAACTAATTCTACAAATATTTGTTTAACAGCTACTATATGCCAGGTCCTGCGCTACTCATATTGGAGTTACAATGGGCAACAGAAACTTGGTTACTGCCCTCATGAAGCTTACAGTGCAGTGGAAGATGGACATTTATTTAAATCATAACACCATGAACTTTGCCACTGTGACAGGTGCTGTGAGGGTGTGGGCACAGTGCTATGAGAGTTGCTGACAGGGAGATTTGACTAGTCAGGAGATCTGGAAGCTTCCCTGAAGTAGTGCTTGAACTGAAATCTAAAAAATAAAGAGGTGTTAAGTAGGGGAGAAGGGGAAGGAAGAACTACTGAGTTGAGGACATAGCAGCATTATATCTAATCCTGGCCCTGATTTGCCACTTCTTTGCTTTCTAATTTTAAGTTCTCTGTGAAGGAATGGAACACTGCCTATAAGCAATAAAACAAACAAATATCACCTGGAACAATGATCCCGTTTGTCTATTTGTTTGTGTAGTCATTCATTTATTCATTCGACCAACCCTTGGGGATTTGTTGCTTGCCTGCTAGCTTTTGCTGTCCCTGACTTTTCACTCACCTTAATGAACTATAGTTGGCAAGTTATTTGCAATTCATTTCAGCTTGTAACTCCTGAAGGTAGAAGTATTTTATAAATAAATAATAATAATAACTATAAGAGTCTACGTGTTTTTAAAGTAACAGTACTAACAGAGAAAAGACTGGGTGACAATACACTGATTTGGGAGTGGAGAATCATGTAATTACTGACTCACAAATATGGTTGGATAATTTAAAATAAATGGCGGTATGTTACTTTTGATGGAAAGAGCCAGAGAAAGGGTGGCCCTCCCTCCCCCACCTTCAGCTAAGTGTGGGACGAGATGTAGTTTTGTTAGAGAAAGATATGATTGTAGAATTACATTAGCATTAATACCAGAGCAGACAGCAAGTTTGGGTGATGATAAATCCTGGGATAGAGGAATGCTCATTGATACTCAGGTCCCCAGAATGGACGACTGTGATAAAAACGGACACAGAACAGCATGTCTGTGGGCATAATAACAGAGAGCGACTCTCATGGCACAATCGTGTAGCAAGAAGGAAAAAAATTCTCCTTCCTGGTCTGATATTCTTTGTTTCTGCCTGGTAGCTCAGTTAGTGTCTAGGATTATGATGACAGCTCCATAGAAATGTAGTGATAAATAGGCAGGTAAGTAATTCGGATTTTACCTTCCTGAGTCTTAGCTGGGTGATGCAGACATAGATATGCTAAATGAAAGGTGTTTGCATTGCTGTTCGGGATGCCAAAGCAAAGAGATGACCCTGCCCCGGCTGCCCGTCCCTGCACCTGCCTCGGGTGACAGAACAGGGACCGCAGTGCAGTTCAGCTGGAGCCAGCGGCCCCCTCTCCAGCTCCAATAACTTCTGAAAACCACATATCGTGACAGTTGTTTCCAAAAGAGGCTGATTTTAAAACTGTGATGAAAATGGCTAACAGCAGGCTGAAGGTTAAAGTAAAAAACTTAAAAACCATAAAATCTGCCTGGAGGCTATTTAAGCAAACTGTTTTAGAGGCACAGATGGTTCATATACCTCTGAGCCAAAAACAAAAAAAGTAAAAAGGGGACAGTAAAGCTGGCGTGATTAAGCAGACAAATACGAAAGTTTTATTAGTACTAAAAAGGCATCCTTTAGAAAAGTAAAAAATCTGTCTCAGGAAACTCACAAGGCCTATTAAAAACCAATAGGAAATGGAGAGGACAAACAGATAACGTTTCCAAATGCAACCAAAGATAGTGCAAACACACAATGCGCTTACATACAATGGACACCAGAAACTGCTCTAAAGAGATCAGAACGCAGTGTGAGAAAGATTCAGACTATGGAGAGTTGGGTGTGGTTTCCCTGTCCTGTATTTTTTATGTAGAGCAGTTTTTTTTATTTATTGGGATTTGATGCAATTTAAATGGTGACTTGAATATGCAAGGAAAATCAGCTGGAGCAATTTTGAGGACCGTAAGTGCTCTAAGTCATAAGATCCAAAACCCATGAAGGAAATGAAGTATGGTGTTGCTGGTAGTGTTATTAAAAAGTGTAAGCATACCTGAGAACTGGGAAATCACTGGGGTGGGAGGAGCCTCCAGCCTCTTTCAAGAGTACCCCGCATGCTTGTGGCTGTGGTCCTCCTAGTATGTTCCCGTGCATGTGCCCGCGGGGCACACGTGTACGTGTACAGAGACAGTCTCAGCGCTTTAGATTGGTGAGCTGCCATTCTCATCTTTTTTTTTTTTTCCATAATTTTGAGAAAAGTAGACTGGAGAAAAACAGTGTAGTACAAAGTTGGCAGGATCACCACTTGAGATGCCTCCTCTGAGGAAAGAAAACAGTGCTTTGTGTCTTAAGTTAGCATTCACTATAAACCTAAACTAAAATGACCAGAGATAGCCTTGCAAAAAGTAAGGCAAGTTGTTTGGATTTTCAAAAATCCAAGTTATTCACTTAGAGTTTGGCTGACTCCCTCCGAAAGGACCCTTGAGGAAAATAAATAACCCAAGGCCTTGCCTGGGATTAAGAACCTGGGTAAGGAGTGGATGATATTCCTCAGAGTACAGATAAATTAACAGCATACCATCCCCGGGGTTTATAATAGGAGTAGTGTCACTTAATATACTGATTGCTTATTTGGAAGCAGATGACAGGCGGGGAGGGAAGTTTGCTTCTTTCTAAGTCACTTTCATTTCAAAACCACAGAGGATTACCTCCTCTTCCCATCTCCCCCCGAACAAACCTTGCTCTACAAATGTATAAATATAATGAGGTAACCTGACATCAGATGCAATTCTGTTCATTGAGCTGTCAGCTAGTAGATGCGAACAAAGTTTCAGTCCTTTTACTTCGATATGGGCTGCCTCTCAGCATCTGCAGAGAGGGGAACTTGGTCCATTGTGAAGGGGCTCAATTACGTTCTTTGCCTAGAATTAAAAATACAGCTTTTAAATGTTTGACTTCATTAAAGACACTTTTTAAAAGTAAACAACAGTAAGTCAAACAATAGGCTGGCCATCCTATTTTCATGGGGAATGTGTAGTCTATTCTTCTTTAACCTGATTTTTATAAAGGGCCAATGCTGAACTTTAAAAGAATTGACATAGAGGATTAAATATATTTTCATTAGACTCCAGACTATACAAATATGGGATACAAGAGCCTGAAAGGATATACCATTGAGGACAATAGAACCAATACTAAAACTAAAGAACTGGTAAAGATAAATGTAATGAAAGTGTACCCTGCCTCTTAATACTCAGGGGTAACCTTTGCAGTTGGCCACCATGGAGAAAGACTAAGTCATACTCCGTGGCAGATGGTTTAGTACATAGTGCATATATTAATCCACTGCGGTAGCATTGGAAATGCAAGCAGGTTGTTAATGATCATATACAGCAGTTGTGAGCTGCTCCTGCTCTTGCAGTAAGATGACATGCTTCAGGGTTCAAGCTGCTGAGTTTCTGGGTTGGGAAAACATTTCCCGCTTTGTATTGTACTGCACAGCTGATGAGGCATTCTCCAGGGAAGGGGTGACTTAGACTGCCTCAGGTGAATGGAAGAGGGAGAAGGTGGACCCATACCCCAGGCCTGTGATTTAATCTGATGACATCTTTCTTCTGTTTAAAGTGGTACCATTGAGAGTACATCAAGTATTAGGTATTTGTGAATCAAATGTAAAGACAGCAGACATGACTGCTGTAAATCTAGTGGAACTTCAAATCTGATATTCAAGTCAATACTGATAAAAAAAATTAAAAAAATCCACAATCTTACAGCCCGTTTTCAGCAGAGAAAGTCTTGTACCAATGACACCCTTTTCATTTTCCTTTATCCAGAATTGTTGAATAAGTAGAAAATGATATTGGCCTCCCAAATTCCAGAGCATTAAACTTGACTTAAAGAGTGAATTAAAAACAGATAAAAGCCAGAGAATCAATCATGAAGAGAGGCATACTCCCAAGTCCCCAGTAGGGATGGAGCTCATAGAAATTATTTGTATTTATTGAGGCTTAAATCAAGACAACCAGAATTAAATATACATTCAGGAAAAGTTGGATAAAATGTTCAGATGTCTATAGTGTTTAAATTAGGGTGTTGTTTCGTATCAAATGTGATGAGAGAAGAAAATTAAAGTGCACAAAAGTAAACAGAGGTAGAGCGTAAGTTAACATTTCCATTCCCCCACAAGCAGAACTCCCCTTCTCAGTGGGGTCCTTTTGCTCACTTCCTTTACATTTCTAATACAGCCATTTGGCACCTAATAAATATCAGTTCAAGTTCATTCCTCATCACCATGTAATTCAGCTCTGGCCAAGAAGATGTGTGACATTTCCAGGCCTATATATTTGACTAAATATTTGGTTGCGCTTGCTCATGGTCATGGGGACCTCAATCCCT
>PVKE010014289.1:0-35177 GCA_004027555.1 Craseonycteris thonglongyai
CTTAGGTCAGTCGAGCTCGCCACAGGATGAAGAAGCCTGAGAACAGCTTCCGAGAACAGAACGGAGACAGGATTAATAATGCAGTCAGGGGCCTAGCTAGCTCAGGCCCATCTGGCCCTGTCATTCCCAGGGGCCCTATGTGGAGGCCGTTCATTGGTCCGTAGTTTCTCTTCTTCTTTCCTGTCCCTCCTCCCAGAATTTAACTTTCATTTTCACTTAGCTCCTTGGGGAGAACAATGAGTCCCTCCCTGGTCTGGTGAGTGAATCCTGACCACTCCTGTGCCTGGCCGGCCTTCACTCTTGAAGGAATCAGATGTGGGGCGACTGCCACTAAGAAGCCCGTCTCTGCCTGGGTGAGTGTCGCTTGTGTTTCGGAGGTGTTCTGCAGGAGGGGAAGGCCCAGCTTGCGGGCTTCCTGCTGAGTGTGCTGACTGCAGGGCAGTCTGAGGCAGGTGAAGCCTGGAGGAAGGCGGGGTTTGAGACATGAAAGGCTTAGTTTGTCGGGGAGGAAGCTTTGTTTCTCCAGGCTGCATCTGTGCACATCCCCTTCCCGTTCTGTAATTTTGAACGGCACAGGACAGCCAGAATCCTGCATTGCTTTGGAGGTAGAAAGCCCCTCCCCCAACGACAGGAACAAAGGCGCAGAGCTTCTGAGTCCTAATAGTGTAGTGCTTATCTGGGTAACAATGCCGTGTGTCCGTACGACTCTGTAGATCCATTCTCATCACTGTGGGCTGCCCGTGCTGAGGAGCCTCGGTCCTGCGGTAGCTGGCCAGCTCGGCAGCCTTTCTCTGTTCACTGGCCCAGACACAGGGAACTGCTGCAGTTCCTTAGAGATCACAAAGCTTACTCATCTCTGTGGGCCACCCAGACAGAGAGCTCACCTGAGAGACCAGGAGCCAGAAGAGCATGTAGGAAGAATTTGCAGGAGTGACATGGGTTCTCACTTCTAGTAAACAAAATGAGTTACTTGACCGCTGTTAATAATATAAAGAGACATCAGAAGAAGTGGGGTGGTAAGAAGCCCCTAAAACCAGGGGAGAAGGAAGTGAGAGTAGGGAAGCCTCTGCTCACCTCCCACTTCGCTTACAAGGTGCAGCTGCACTCACCTGACTCAGGCACATGCAAGACAGCAGTCAAATGTCTTCCTCGCCCTGACTTGCTCTCATCTTGCCAGAGCTCCCTTTATCAAGTCATATTTGCAGATTATCACCTCCTGCATATGCCTTGTCCCCTCTCGGCCACCATCAGTGTCAGGCACCTGTCCTCTGGATTCAGATCGTACACCTCTGCCAGGCAACGTCACGGGGTTTGGGGATTGATTTGTTGCCCCTCTGCCTCGGGTTTTCATTGCTAATATTTTAGGGAGTTTCTGTTAAATAGTATTAGATGACTGCCTGGCAAAGAAACCATAGTACAATTTCATTTTCTCTTCTGTGAAAAAGGAAAAGTGACTCTTACATAACATCAGGAATTTGTGGTTTCATCATGCTTACAGGAAGTTTTACTCCAGTCACAAAAAGAGGAAGTTTTATCTATCTCCTAATTTAGAATATTTACATAGTGATTGTCTTTTTTCTTGTTTGTTTTTTAATCTTTTTGAGAGAAGGTGAGAGGGCCCAGAGCAGCCTCCATAGTTGTACATCATTAGTCGTGACATGGTTTCATTGTGCACAGGTGGATGTGGGGCCACACAGTGTGAGAACCAAACTGGCCTGCATGACAGGTGAGAACCTTTGCTGCTAAAATGCCCTGAAAGTTACAGGTTGTGCGGAGGTTCAGCGTTTCAGTTTGCATGGCCTGGGGCTGGGAAACACCCCAGACCTTGTGACTGCGAGGCAAGCACTCAACCCTGAGCAATCCCTGCATCCCCATTTTTTGCTTGCTTTTAGCTGTCGCCTCTGGGACATTTGCGTTTGTATTCGGTGAACTCAGAGGTAGGGGGACCAATGTGTAAAGTGCACCCACCTGGCTGCCTATTGACCTGGGAGTTGCATCAGGCGACGCCACTCATGTTCCCATGTCGAGGACCCTGCTTGCTGTGTAGCCCTGAGGTCCCTGCTTAGGTAGTGGTGGGGTCATCCTCCCTGTGTGAAGACTCAAGCTCTCTGCACTTTCCTCCCCTGTGTCCTGTGTCAGCAGCTGCTTTGACCTTAGCTCCCGATGTCTCCACGGTGAGAATAAATTCTGCAGGCCCAAGGCAGGAGCGTGCTCTGCTCCTGCCTCCTCTACAGGGTCTTAATGTGTCTCCAGATTGGGTGGATCTTGAATGAGATGAGAAATAACTGGAGGCTCTATCCCCGTGTTTGGATTATAGCTTGAAGCATAAAGAGGAGTAGACATCATTTACTATGTACTACCCTGATATAATGTCTACCTCTGACCTTGCTCTTCATCCGAGCCTGAACTGTGCCTTATTCTCTGTAGCCGGGCCTAACTGCACATGGCTTCTGGGCGATTTTCAGTATTGGGACCATTAGCTGGATTACACTTTCGGTTCTTCAGCCTCATTCCTTCTCAGGTTCCTTCTTGTATGATGAACATGGCACCAGTGCATAGTATTAGTAGGTCTACATTTATCTCCATGCTGACCTGATAGCTTTCCCTCCCTAGCACAGAGCAAAGGGAAACCTTATTGATTTTTCTTTTGCCACCAAACTTTGGCAGCCATCAAGACATTAATACCTACTGAGATCTTCCCTGTCTTTGTTGCTTCGTGGGCCAGTTTACCTGGAGCTCCTGACAGAACTCCTGAGCCTAGACCATGGCCACAGGGCCATGTTGAGTCCAGGTGTGAGAATGGGCATCTCTGGGCTACCACTGTGTGATGTCCCCTCTGAGTGACACCAGCATCATTTCTGATTTGTACGGTCATGCAACCCGATCCAACATAAACTGCCAGGGGCACTTAGCTTAGCTGGAGAACAGGACAGTAGACCCAGAATGCCAGCGTGCTGCCTTAGGTGAGCTCTCAGTGATGGTCTTCACAGTGGTACAGGAGGTATTTTATTCCTGTCATCGTAGTCTTTTTCGAAGCCAGACTAGCTGGATGTCTGTGAAACTACCATAGGTTAGGTAACCCAGTGATTACAAAGACTGATTGATTGCTGGTGAAAGTCCATGAGCACAGCTTTTAGGGGCTAAAAAACTTAACCAAATATATTATATGTATTTGGGTCTAAGAGTCACAGTACCCTTGAAAAATGAGGTCTATGCTTACTAAATGAGGTTTAAGTTCTCTATAAAGTCTTCTATTCCAAATGAATTTTACACATGAGGCCATTTTTACTACCAACAATGTGGCCTTGCAAAGCAGTGAGCCTTCCACTTTATCATGTCCCCATAGGTTTCCTAGAACACAACAGCAACGTAGTAGGAGAAGGTAGGCTAATATGATTTTATAGGAAGAAAGAGCTCAGGCCTGACGTTGATGCTTTGTTCCCAGGAATCTAATCTGACTGCCAATCTTTTCCTTCACCACTTCTTATGTCTCACTCCCATCCTCTGCTCTCCGTTCCCATCATGCTTTGTACTCAAAACTCTCGTCATCTCTCCCCTGGGCAGCTGTGTGTGCGTCCCACTGATCTTCCCAAATCCACAGCGGATCCCTCTAACATTCCACAGCTCAGGTGCACAGCTAAGTATGTCCCCTCTCTACTTCTCAGGGGAAAGCGTGGATCATTTCTTCTTGCTCTTAGAAAAGAGTCCGTAAATGTTACATAATTTGGGAAGTGTCATATTTCATGGTCACTGCGAGCTCATGTGATACTAAAGGTCTTGCAGCTTTCTTAACACCAGAAACACTGGCATTTTCAAACTCAGACAAGTTGAGTTTTACCTGATACATTTTTTCTTCTCTCTCATGTCATATTTCCTTCATCTTCTGCAGCTTTCTGTTCAACCCTCATGTTTCCAAGTTGAAATTCTGATTTGCTTCCATTATGTGATTTTCCAACATGTACCTCACTCTAATAGGATTTTTCACGTTTGCCCTATTATACACATATAGCTGATTACTTAAGACTAAAGACTATTACTTTCCAGGTGAATGTGAGGTCATAGTGGCTTAAATGGTCTGTTTGGACTCATATTTGTGCTTATAGTTATTAGTCCAGTTGCTAGAATGTAATTCATCATAGTGATAATTAGTTGAGTGATCTTGCCTAATATTCTGAGCCTTGTTTCTCAAGACTGACATTTGTTTCTTCTGCATTCCTATACTTTCAGGTATGTGACCTGAGATATTTACACTGTCTCTCTCCCCTCCATTCACATACTTACACATCTTTTGAGTAGTCTCAACATCCTTGGCATATAACCAGGGCAAGGTGAAATCTCATCATCTACAAACACAAGACTCCCCAGGAACTCCTCACTGGTCTCGACCACCTCACTTCCACAGGCCCCTGTACTGTAGGCGTTAATTGGGTCCATGAAGTTACTTCCTTTTGTCTTTGATTACCTTGGTGGTGTAGGAGACAGACCTCTGAAGGAGGACCCTAAGTACATTAGGCTCATCCCAACTCTGTGTATTAAAGATAAATGAACTTGGTAATTCACACACTATCTATTTGCATATCTGATGAAAGAGTTTGGTTTTACCGTGTACACAAACACATTGTCCCCTATCTTCTAGGTCAGGGGTCTCCAAACTTTTCAGCCCGTGGGCTGCATTAACTATCAAACAGCAGTTTGGGGGCCAACTACACACTCGAGGTCCAAATAAAAAAGAATCAAAACATAGATGTGTTTAATTATTTATTTAATATTATTTTATTCCGATAAAAAGGTCTCCACAGGCCGGATGAGGGCGTCGCAGGCTGTAGTTTGGAGACCCCTGTTTTAGGTAATAAGATAAATTATGGCAATACTATGGCATGTGATGACAATAGTTACAATATAAATACGCAAGTCAGAGCAGGTCTTTCTGGTAAGAGAACATGTAAGGAGAGTTAACTGAAGTAGAAGAGAGAGTCCTAGTGATACCGGGCAGCATTAGGTGCTGAGAGAAGAGCAATACGTCTTTGGACATAGGAAAGAAGTAGGAGCGATCGTGGGTCACACAAGGATCTTGGTAGAAAAGGTTTCAGGTCATCCTTTTGTTCAGTAAAAGTAAAAGAAAATAACAATTGTTGTACAGATAAGAATGAAACATTGTCGTGTCATATGAACCAGAAAACGTATTTGAAATTATATGAAAAGTCTTTTTTACAAGTTCACCTGCTCCTTTCTTGTTTCTCCACTATTTCTTTTTTTCTTCGGTACTCGGTCTGTTCTTGATTTCTACACAGTCAGTATCATTTCATTCCTACCTTTCTTACTCTGTCCCTTTTGACTTTTCCCGTGAGGCAGCGATCTGTGAGCAAGAGGAGCCTCCGAAGTCAGGACAGGTCGGAGCAGGGGAGCAGCTACGATGGCTTCAGGAATCCTGCTGAACATCCAGGAGGAGGTGACCTGCCCCGTCTGCCTGGAGCTCATGACAGAACCCATGAGCCTGGACTGTGGCCACAGCTTCTGCCAAGCCTGCATCGCTGCAAACAACAAGGAGTCCGGGATAGGCCAGGAAGGAGAGAGCAGCTGCCCAGTGTGCCGGGTCAGCTACCAGCCCGAGAACCTGCGGCCTAATCGGCATGTGGCCAACATAGTGGAGAGACTCAGGGAGGTCAAGGTGAGCCCTGAGGAGGGGCCGAAGAGCGACCTCTGTGTGCACCACGGAGAGAAACTCCTGCTCTTCTGCAAGGAGGACGGGAAGATCATCTGCTGGCTTTGTGAGCGCTCCCAGAAGCACCGTGGTCACCACACTTTCCTCCTGGAGGAGGTTGCTCAGGAGTACCAGGTAAGACCCGGATGCAGGAGACACAGGCAGGCTGGGAAATGTCCACTTCGCTTTCGACTAATGACCTGGTCACCACAGACCTGAGTTCTGTGATCACTTTTCTTCCGATGCTCATCGTTTGAGACCTGAGGAGCATTTCTGTGCATTCCAGCCAACTAGAAAAGGCTGAGCCGACAGGGCAGACTCTTAACCAGAAGTCGGTATTTTTATACCTTGCTAATGGTAGCGGTTTGGTGTCTATGCAAAGCTGTCATATTTTTCCTTTGAACAGTAGCATTAACTGAGGAGCTGGCTGGATTAAGATGTAAATTCTTTCCTTATGCAGGACCTGGCTTTTCTTGTTGTTGTTCAAAGAGAACCAGTGTTCTCTTGATGAGGAGATGGTGACTACTATTACCTGAGTCTGAAATAACACATTTACCACCTCAGGTTTTCTTGTAAGTCATAGATTCTATTTGTCGTTTTCCTGGTTTCTGTAGACTCTGACATCTTCAGAGTTCATCCTGATTTATTCTTCATTCTCCTCTATTCTGATGAGGAGAAAGCCCGTGGGTTAATTCTAGTGTGATTCCTTTCTTTCAGAAAAAGCTACAGGAGGCTCTGAAGAGATTGATGATTAAGAATCAGGAGGCTGAGAAGTTGGAAACTGACATCAAAGAGGAGAGAATGTCCTGGAAGGTAGGAGGAGATAGTTTCTAAGGGAGTTAGACAGAAATCAGCTCAGGACCTTGGGTATTAGTCACAAGGAGCTCCCTTTCTCTTTGTTCCTGACAGTTGATGTGTCCACATGTCATTTAATTTATTCTCTTCTATCCTTTCTCTGATAGTGGTTGGGACTGTATTATAAACGTCACAAATGTACATACCTATTTGGAGGGAAGTATTGTCATAGACAAACTGTAATGAGGATGGCTTGTGAATTCTGTGTTCCATTCCTGTCATGATTTTGAGCCTTTATCCCTTCCAGGGAAGACAGTGGCAATGACTCATGGTTCTGTCCTCAGTGTTCAAAATTTGGGAGAGGAGGGGGTTGGGCAGTAGCAGTCAGGAATAATGCAGGTTCGCACGACTGTCCTGAGCTGTGTGAAAACTGAGCCTCACCCAGGTTTCCTATTTTAGCTCTAGATTGGCCTCAATAATGAAGACTTGAGGCCATTGTTTTGCAATGTGATGAACAAAAAACTACAGTAAATGCCAGTTTTCCCAAAAATCGCTGTCCTGTTTCCATCGTCCTTTTTGTGTGAGAACTTCCACATCAAATATTTCTTTTTCTGACTCTTAGTCTCTGTCTGAGTCCCTCTCTGTCTTTCTCATTCCTGAAGAATCAAATACAAAAGGAGAGACAAAGTGTCCAGAACATGTTTAAAAAACTGAAAGCTATCCTGGACAGTGAGGAGCAGAGGAAGCTGCAAAAGCTGGAGAAGGAGGAGGGAGATATTCTACAGAAGCTGGCAGAGTCTGAGATTGAGCTGGTCCAGCAGAGCCAGCTGGTGAGAGATCTCATCTCAGATCTGGAGCAGCGGTTACAGGGGTCAGCAATGGAGATGCTGCAGGTAAGACTCGGGAAGAAACCCAGCATCTGAGATTTGAGTAAAGCAACACTGACTTTCCTTCTCCCCTGTGCTGTGTTCATGTCTTTTGATCTTGCAGTGCCTCTTTCCTGCATCTGTTCCAGAGGTTATAAGAATAATGGAATGCATGAACAACAAGTGTAACCTCATCTTTGTTAATTTTCCAAGTGAAGTGCAAAAATTTGACCTTGGAGAGAATGTCCACTGGGTCCAGGGATATTTAGTAGGCACCTGTTATCAGTGATCTAGTGTTAAGCCTTTATCAGGTACGCTTCCTGCTCCAGCATAGTCCCAGGCAAACAAATGCACTTCAGATTCCAAGAGATTTGTTTTTTCCTCACAGAATGATTGAGCTTTTCTCCCATTTTCTGACAAAAAAATTCTGAAGTATTAATATTTTTTATTGAATAGAATTCACCATTGAAGCCATATCACTGAAGGTTTTTCTTTTTGAAAAAGTTTAGAATAGGGGAAGCCAGGATGGCTCAGTGGGTTAAGCACTCACTTTGCAGCTCCGGGGACCGAGGATCGAATCCCAGCCCCGGCCCATGCAGATCCATATCCTGAACTGGGGAGTGCCCCCAGTTCGGTTCTCACCGGGGTGAGACCCCGGCCCAGTTCCTGCCCTGTACAGCCCCTCGCCCACCTGTGGAATGAAACTATGTGCAAAAACTAATGATGTGCAACTATGGAGACTGTTCTGGGCCCTCCCCCTTCTCTGTCTTTGTCTCTGTGTGTCTCTCCATCAAAAACAATAAAAATAAATCTTAAAAAAAAAAGTTTAGAATAATTTTTTTGTAGTTGTATTAGGTTTATTTGGAATTTTTATACTTCTTGGTAATATATGTGTTAGTAGAAATTTGTGCATTCTATTGTCTGATTTGTAAACATCAATTTAGTCCTAATAATTCATTATACTCTCCTTAATGTCCCATCTTTTTCTGATGTTAGTGAATTGTTTGTTTTTCTTGGTCACTTCATTTATGTTTGACAGTTTTTATTATATTTTAAAACTACCAAATGTTGTTCTTTCATGTATTTTAATTATTTTCTATATTATTTATTTCTGCTCTCATCTTTATTGTTTCCTTGGTGTGTGTATACATATGTGCATGTGCATACACGTAAGTGTGTGTGTGTGTGTGTGTGTGTTAGGTTTAGTTTGTGATTCTTTTTCTAGTTTTTAAAGTGGAAACAGATCACTGATTTGGGACCATCTTTTCTTGTATGGTGTCAAAGATATAAATGGTTTGCTTTAGCTGTATTCCATACATTATAATTGCTTAATTTTTATTTTCATTCAGTTCATCTTATTTTCTAATATCTTTTGTGATTTTTTTTTAACCCTTAAATATTTGAAAGTGTGTGTTTAATTTTAAAATACTTGGTAATTTCTTAGTTATTCTTCTGCTGTGTATTTCAAATTTAATTCCTTTGTAATCAGAAAACATATTTCATTATTTTAATATTTTAAATATATTGGCATTTGTTTTATGGCCTAAAATATTGCATATACTGAAAGGAATTTTTTACCAATTTGAAAAGAATGTGTAATGTATGTGGGTTGGGTAAAATAGTCTATAGATATTAATTAAGTTTAGTTGGTTAGGGGATGCTGGAATAGCTCAAAGGTTGAGTGCTTGCCTTCAACCACGAGCTCTGTGAATCAAATCCTGACCCCTGCCTGTGCAAACCCATATGCTGAATGTGGTGCCACTGGTAACTGCCAGATGGCGGCAAAGGTTATGGCCTCAAATTCGGGAGGCTCCCAGTTCAGTGCCTGCCCTGGTGGCCCCAATATGGAGCCGACTCTGGGCTTTCCTCCTCTCTGTCTCTATGACTCATTCTCTTTCTCACCCTCTCTCAAACACTAAAATAAATCTTAAAAAAAAAAGTTTTGTTGGTTAACAGTATCAGTCATCTTTGATGAGCTTAATACGTGTTGGTTTATCAATTATTGACAATGATTTATTGAAATCTCCAGCAGTGATTATTGAATTATTTTTTCTTTTCTGTAAATTTTGCTTTGTCTGTGTTGAGGCTCTGCTGTTACGTACATATTCATTTATAATTGTTACATTTTCTGGATATACTAAACCTTTTATCATTATGAAATATGTCTCTAATGTCCCATAATATTTATATGAAATTCTATTTTATCTAATATTAATAAAAACACTTGAGCTATATTAAGATTATTGCTTATATAATATATATTTCTACCTTTTTAATTTTGCTGTACTTATGTCTTTGAATCCAAAATATGTCTGTTGTAGATTGCAATAATTGACTCTTGCTTTTTATCCAGTCCAAATATCTCTAACTTTTAATTGGGATCTTAAGACAAAAGCAAATAATTCAATTAATTAAACAAATATTTCTATTATAAAATATTTTTAGACAATAGAACTATTTTTAAAGATTTATTTTATTGTTTTCAGAGAAGGTGAGAGGAAGACAGAGAGAGAGAGAGAGAGAAAGAGGCAGGGAGAGCCCAGAGCAGTCTCCATAGTTGTACATCATCAGTTGTGATAGAGTTTCATTCCACTCAGGTGGATATGGGGCCACACGGGGCGGGAACCGAACTGGGGTCTCCCGCATGGGCAGCAAGCCACCTTCACCTCCAGGTTCAGTGATTACCAGTTGCACCTCAGTTCATCATATGGGTTTGCTGGGCCTGTGCTGGGAATCAAATCCTGGACCTCATGATTGCAAGGTAAACAATCAACCACTAATCTATTCCATCATTCCTGTAGTATAAACGGTTTACTTTTTCTATTTCTTAACTGAACTTTATTTTTTTCATGATGGTTGCCCTACTGATTACAATATGAATCTTACCCTATTAAGATCTACTTACTTAATTCCAGTAAAATACAGAAACTTGCCTCCAACATGCTTCATTTTTTTCCCCTGGTTTTAGACGACCTTTAGATGAAGATCTGATTACATGCAGGCCAGGCCATGTGGGCCTCAGATTCTTTTTGTTATAATAAGGAAAAGAAGTTCTCTTTCCTCTACAGTTTATATGAGGAGATTCATATTTGTGCACAAATTGAGAATAAAATTAAGAGAGAACAAATAGAATTTGTAGAAGGACATAGAACAGATCCAAGAACAAAGTTTGAATTTCAAAATTCAGCTATGACTAAAATTATAAATGCCCCTTAAGATTTTTTCTCTACTTAACCTAGTTTTTATTTGTTTTTTGTCATAAACATCAATAAATCTCTAATACAGACAGAAAAGCTTTTTTTTTTTTTTTCATGTATATACCCACCTCTTGGCATAGTTTTTGGTGATTTGAAGAAAATAAGTTTAAGATAAAGAAGAGCAAATATATCAGTCCATATCTCTTTAAACAAATGAAGCAAATCTGTGATGATAAAAAACAAGATGGCTAAAAACTGTTTAATGATGTGGACTGAAACAGCTGGGTAGAGACTAAAGTGCAGGTAAATATTACAGTTTTTAGGACAGAACCAAAGGCATATTGGTAATATTATGAACAAAGGGAGTAAGAAAGGAAACAATTTGGTTGGTTAAGAGTAAGATACATAGCACACATCATAAGTTACTGGTTCCTGTGGCTTCTTTACTATGGAATGTGTTAGCCTGCATTTAAGAGACAAAATGAGTAAAAATAAACTGCACTTCTGTATGTGTTGAATTTAGAAAGTGCAGGTCCTTATAGACATTGCACAAAGTAAGAAGAGAGACTTGAGAAACACCTACATTAAGACATTGTGCCTGTACCCTCAGCAGAAGTGATGTAAACTTCTTGAGTAATATTATGATTGATTCTCCCAATTCTGGAAAAATGCTTGGCAAGTAATAGTTCATAACTTTACATTTATGTTGAATAAACGAGCCATGAATTATTCATATCATCTCATGAGGATCCTTATGCATTTGTGGAAAATACTATGGCCTCTTGTGTTTCTCATAAATATGTATCATCTTCAGAGAATGGAAGCCTCATGCTGTGCTTCCATAGAGTCAACATTTCTACCTTTTAGAAAACCTAACAACTTCACATGAATGTTCTGGAATGATTGGTGTGGGTCATTTGTTTACATTTTGGCTTTCACGTTGGGATCATTCTATTCCCACCATGTCAGGGGGTGATGGGGATGTGATGAAGCTTTGTAAGTGGGGAGGGCCTGTTACTTCTTGACTTGTGTTTTTCTTTCCTCCCTAGGATGTGAATGGCATCATGGAAAGGTATGTGTGGGGAGACCAGAGATGGTCCTTTTGTGCTATGAAAAGAGAATTAAAGCCATTAATGCCTGGTGATAATTAGAATAAAGTTTTGCTCAGGGGAGAAAAGTTTAGGTGTTGTTTCATTTTACATTTTTGCTCACAAATCATGTTTTGTGTGTTCTATAACTGTTAAGATTGAACTCGGTTTTATGGTAGGGAATTTGGATGGACAGATGTCGTAGAGTTGGGTCGGTAGCAGTTGTAGGGATTAGGTGTTGCAGTATCAGACCCCTGTGATTTCATAAATTTTATTCACCCAGTATCCTGTATCTAACTCAGGTTCCCATATTTCATAGCTGCTTGATTTATCATGGGTAGGTCACATCTTCTTTACCTGCCAAGCACCCAGAATTGGAGACAATGACTATGTATTTAATTTCTGCCCTGGGAATAGAGAGACCTTGTTTTTCTATAGTTCAGTTTAGATTTCCAAAAGCAGACTTGAATGTCAAGGAATATTTTGGCCCTGTTGCAAACAACTGCTTTATTTTGGTCACATACTTTGGAGGCCAGAATGGAGGGGCACCATCCTTGTGTCTAAGATTGGACACCTACTTGGTTGCATCAAGCTCTTCCAAACATAAAATTTAGACCATGTGTAGTAGGGTGTTCATAATGTCTTCTTTTCAAGAGTTACAATTATTCCCAGAGAACATGAAATCTCAGATGTTATTATAGGGGCCTCCCTATACTATAGGGAGCCAGCTCTGAAGGCCTTGGTCCTCTCCTAACAGGATTCCCACACTTGATATGTTTCCAATATCCAGGAGCCAACTCACTTTTTTGTCATATTCCTGGGAATTCACATTTTTACGGTGACTTTTTACACATTAATACATTTAAGTTATTGAAGTTTTGTTTTTATAAATTTGTGAACTCTTATAATTTCATATGATATGTAGAAGATAGAGTGGAAGAAGTTAATAATTTCATTTTGAAAGAAACAAACTATGCTTCCAAGAGGTCAAGACCTTCCCAAGGTCACACAGAGGGTAACTGGGAGTGGACATGAGCACACATCTAGTCACAAGGTCAGAAGTCTGCTATCTCCTTTCTCAAGAGTCCATGTGAGAGGCTTCAAGTGTTTCAATGGGATGAATAGGTAGGAAGTCAGTGATTTGGAGAGACACCATGTCAGAGGTGTGAGTGTCAATTTTTGTCATCTCTAGGAGTAATAACTTGACTCTGAAGAAGCCAAAAACTGTCTCCAAAAACCAAAGGATGGTGTTTAAAGCTGCTGAACTTGGAGCAGTGCTGCAAGTTTTTGAAGGTGAGGAGAGCTAAGGGGAGGGTGTGGGTATAAGATTCTTATAGTTTCAGAGCAAAATGGGGTGGTGGATGTTGTTTCTAGAGGAGGTAGCCTGGCGAGGAGAGGTAGATCCCCCGTGCTGAAGATGTGATCGTGTCTAAGGGGGTTGACCAGGTGTCCTCTGATTCATCAGTTGAGAGCCTCCCCTCCCTGTCCCCACTCTAGAGAAATGATAGGTATCAGTGTTTCCTCCTTTGCTTCTAACATCATTAAAACTTTTGTCATTTCAGAGCTGGCAGAAGTCCAAAGCTACTGGGGTAAGAAGTTACAGAATATCCAAATCTCCATGTTCTGACCCCTTTTCAGAAGCGTGGTTACTATTAGGCCCCATGATCTTAGTTCCACATGTCCCTCCCAAACATGCATGCATACAACAGTTAGTAAGTGTTCTACTCATCTCTGACCCATTAGCTCAAGTTGCTCCCAGTCAATTCCCAGTATTTCTCCTCAAGATGTCACAAGATACACATGTGCTATCTAATTTACCTAACCTTGTCATTTTTTCTGCAGTGGACTTCATGCTGAATCCAGTCAGTGCTGTTTCGAATATTGTCGTTTCTGAGGCTCAGAGACAAGTGAGAGTTGTGCACCCCTTTAAGGCTAGTGACATACAGCCATATAATATTTTTGCTCTTGATGTCTTAGGCTGCCAACATTACTCCTCAGGGAAATATTACTGGGAAGTAGATGTGTCTCGGAAAAATGCCTGGATTTTAGGGGTATACAGTAAAAATGTTTCAAATAAAAAGATCAACTTTAATTTGCCTTTATCCCAAAATGTATCTTATCCATTTTTTTACAATAGATACAGACCTGAAAATGGCTACTGGGTTGTAGGATTACAGAATAAATCTGAGTACAAAGCCTTTGAGGACTCTTCCATCTCTGATTCCAACATCTTGACTCTATCCATTGCTATTCCTCCCTGTCGTGTTGGGGTTTTCCTAGACTTTGAAAGAAGCACTGTCTCATTTTTTAATGTCACAAACCATGGGTCACTCATCTATAAGTTCTCTCATTGTCGCTTTTCCAAGATTACTTATCCGTATTTCAATCCTTGGAATTGTTGTGCTCCCATGACTCTGTGCCAACCAAACACCTGAACCATCTCATTCCCTCTCCTGTTCTGTGTAGTGCCCCTGGTCTTGGGGCTCACCTCCTATACCTAATTTCATCTTCAGCATCCGACAGCCTCTCTGTCTATCTATCTCCCCCCCCCCCCCCCTTTTTTTTTTTATTTAGAATGTCTTTGTAATAGTTTTCTAGGGATCTGTAAGAAAGTAACACAGAAAGGGTGACAAACAACAGAAATGTATTGTCATACCATTCTGGAAGCTGAAAATCCAAAATCAAGATGTCAGCATAATTGGCTCCTACTGAGGGCCATGAGGAAAGGATATGTTCTTGGCCTTTCTCATTGGCTTGTAGATTGCTGTCTTCTCCCTATGTCTGTTCATGTCATCTTCCTACTATGCATGTCTCTTTGTCCAAATGTTCTCTTTTTATTAAAATACCATATTGTCACATGACATTGGGGTCCACCCTAATGACATCATTTTAATGTAATTAAGTATAATCTGTAAAGCCCCAGTGCCTGTAGAAAGTCACATTCTAAAATGTTAGGGGTTAGGACTATAACATCTAAATTTGAGGGGGAAACAATTCAACCCATGACAGTCTTTTATACTTTACTAATATACAGTAAAATCTTCAAAATTTTTCTTCCTAATATCTTGTTTTCACTAGGAGAGAATGCTGTTGTTGTTGTTGTTGTTGTTATTTTTGTATTTGCAAGGAAACACATCTAATCCCTCCTAAAGATGCTGTAACTCCTCTGACATCGCTTTTTTCCTCATTTCCTCTGATGCTTAATCTAATTCTCAAAGAAAAGTTGTCAGCCCTCTCTGTGTTATCTTGGACAGTGTACAGCAATCCAGAGTGTGTGGCTTTACCAGTGGCACCCCGTGTTCATCACAGAGTTACAGTGGGGACTGCATAAGGACAATCGTTACCAAGAGCAGGTTTTTGGTGCTCAGAGTGTAAGGTCCATCTTGTCTCTTCTATACAAGTTGTGCAGCCTTGAATATGTTCCTTCACATGTCTTTTGGTGTCATTTTCCTAAAATAAAATTTGATGTTAAAGATTGTAACTGGTTTCTAGGATCACTTTAAGAAACTAAATTTTATTCAATGTAAAGCACATATCTAAAGGTCATTAATGTAAGAATAAATATTTGTTGTTATTATGGGGGAAAAAAGTAAGCTGTGTCAATGTCCTGAGGAATAGCTGTGTGTGTGTGTTGTTTTGATTTTGCTTCAATAAAATGATAATTGGCTCTCCTGAAGTCTCATTTTTCATGTCTAAAAACCTTGGTGCAGAGTGCATGAGGTTCTAGGACGTGCGCTATAGAGAGGGTCGTGTCTGTGCTCAGCTGTCCTGTGAGAGACAGCCTTTTGGTGTTCAGTCCTTTTCCTTGTGGTGAAACTCCTGAGTACACCACTGTATTAACCACCCTATGCACTTAAGAAATATATCTTGGGGGATGCTGGGATGGCTCAGAGGGTCGAGCACTCACTTTCAAGCCCTGAGGTCCAAAGATCAAGTCCTGGCCCCGGCCCAGCTTGTGCAGACCCATATGCTGAACTGTGGTGAGCTTCCCATGTGGGGGAGTAGGGGCAGTTCAGTTCTTGCTGGGGTAAGTTTCCCAAGTGGGAGGTCCCTGATTCAACACTCAGCCCTCGGGGGCGTGCTTCCCATGCAGGAAGCCCCTGGCCCAGTTCCCACTCTGCACAGCCCCTGCCCACCTGTGTGGAACAAAACCATACTGAAAACTGATGATGTACAACTATATGGACTGCTTTGGGCCCTCCCCCTTCTCCCTGTCTCTGTGTCTGTCTCAACAAAACAATCTTAAAAAAAGAGAAAGAAAAAAATACAATAACTGAAAGAATACATTGGAGGAAGTCAACAGATTAAATGGAGCAGAGAATTGAACCTGATTATTATAGAAGAATGGGGTAGCAGAAAACACCCAATCAGAACAGTGAAAAAAAAAAAAATCCAAAAAAATAAGGATCATTTAAGGGGCCTGTAGGACAACATCCAGTGTACCTTTATTTGCATCTTTTTTTGGGAGTACCAGAAAAAGGAGAAAGCAAGAAATCTTTTTTAAAGATTTATTTTGTTGTTTTTGACAGAAGGGAGCAGGCCCGGAGAAGTCTCTATAGTTGCACATCATCAGTTTTTGACATGGTTGTGTTTCACACAGGTGGGCAGGGGCCTCCCCCATGGAGGCAAGCCCCTTTGAGCTGGGGGCCAAACTGGGGCCTCCCACATGGGAAGTACAGCCAGTTCTTCATATGGCTCCACACGGGCTGGGACCTGGATTTGATCCTTGGTGCCTGGTGCTGCAAAAGCAAGTGCTTAGCCCACTGAGCCATCTCAGCTTCCCCAGAAAGCAAGGAATTGAAAACCTATTTGAAGAAGTAATGATGGAAAACTTGGAAAAGGAGATAGACACACAAGTCCAAGAAACAGTTCCAAACCTGAAAAAGGAGATAAGACACACAAGTCCAGGAAACACAGTTCCAAACAAGATGAACCCAAAGAAGCCCACACCAAGGCACATCATACTTAAAATGCCAGAAGTTATAGACAAAGAAAGAATATTAAAAGCAGCAAGAGAGGGGATGCCAGAATAGCTCAGCAGGTTGGATGCTTGTCTTGCAACTGTGAGGTCTGGGGATTGAATCCCAGACCCAGCCCTGGCCCATACAAGCCCCATATGTTGAACTGTGGCGTAACTGGTGACCGCTGGGATGGTGGTGAAGGTTCCCACCCTGCACAACCCCACATACACCTGTGTGGAATGAAACTATGTCATGACTAATGATGTACAACTATGGAGACTGCTCTGGGCCCTCCCCTCCACTCTCTCCTCTCAAACAATAAAATAAATCTTTAAAAAAATAAAAAATAAAAGCAAGAGAAAAGCAGTTACATACAAGGGAGTTTCCATAAGACTGTCAGCTGATTTCTCAACAAAAACATTGCATGCCAGAAGAGATTGGCATGAAATATTCAGTGATTAAAAAGCAAAAACCACAACCAAGATTGCTCTACCCAGTAAAGCTATCATTTAGAATCTAAGGACAGATAAAGCACTTCCTAACCTTAATGGGACTTCAAGAGAAAAAAGGGAAAAAAAAACCCAAAAATAAAATAAAATAAATAATATAAATAATACAATGGCAGTAACTACAAATTTACCAATGATTTCTTTAAGTTTAAATGGATTAAATGCTCTAATCTAAAGAGAGGGTGGCTCAATGGATTAGAAAACAAGACCCTTACATTTACTGCCTGCAACAGACTAACTTCAGATCAAAAGACACAGAGTGAAAGTAAAGCGATGACAAAAGATAATTCATAAAAATGGAAACAAGGGGAAGCCGGGATGGCTCAGTGGGTTAGGCGCTCACTTTGCAGCGCCGGGGACCGAGGATCGAATTCCGGCCCCGGCCCGTGCGGACCCATGTGCTGAGCTGGGAGCTCCCCCAGTTCAGTTCTCTCTCTGTCTCTGTATCTCTCTCTCTCTCTCTCTGTCAAAATAAATAAATAAATAAAAATATATTTTTTTAAAATGTTACCATTAAAAAAAAAAAAAGGAAACAAAACAAAAAACAAAGCTGGGGTTGCAACACATACTAGACAGCGATAACTATAAAACAAAGTCTATAACAAAATACAAAGAAAAACCCAGTAATCTCACTTCTGCATATTTATCCAAAAAAAATCCAACTCTACCGCAAAGGACTGTGTGCATTTATATCTTCATTACAGCATTGTTTGCAATGGCCAAGATGTGGAGGAAGCCTGAGTGTCTGTTGATGGATAAATGAACAAAGAGAAAGTGGTACATACAAGAAGCCTATCCAGAAAGTTTCCAGCCATGTAGTATGAAAAATAGAGTCATTTATGATTGGATTTTTTCCAGACAGCCCTGGTATACAATGAAACATCTTGGCCATGGAAGAGAATGGGTTCTTGCCATCTGTTGTTGCCATCTGCAATGACATAGATATACCTGGAGGGTATAGTGCTGAGGAGAGTTTGTCAGACAGAGAAAGACAGATGCAATGTGATTTCAATTATATGTGGAATCTGAAGAACAAAATAAACAGAAACAGAAACAAACTCATAGATACGGAGAGCATTTTGATGGTTGCCAGATGGGAAGGGGGTTGGGGAGGTAGTTGAAAAGGGGGGAAGGGATTAAGAAGTACAGATTGGTTGTTACAAAGTAGTCATGGAGATGTAAGGTATAGCATAAGAAATAGTCAATGATATTGTAAAAATTATGTATAGTGTCAGGTGGGTACTAGCTTTATCAGGGTGATAGATGGGGGGCAGGAAGAAAAGATGAAGAAACTAAAAAGTACAAATTGATAGTAACAAAATAGTCATGGGGCTGTAAAGTAAAGCATAGAAATGTAGTCAACAGTATGATAATAAGTACTGATATGTATAGTGCCAAGTAGCACTGGACAGACTAGTCAGGGGATCCCTTCTTAAATTGTATAAATGTCTAATCACCATGGTGCACACCTAAAATTCATATAAAATACTATTGAATGTCAACTGTAGTTGAAAGTTTATAAAGGGGGAGAAAGGTAAAGGGGAATAAGAGGTTCAAATTTCCAGTTTTAAAACAAATTAAATCATGAGGATGTAATGCACAGAATAGGAAATGCAGTCAATAATGTGTGGTGTGGTGTCAGATGGTCGCTGGACTCAGCACAGTATCACTTCTTTAGGTCTATAGATGTTGAATCGCTATAATATACATCTGAAACTAGTATAATATTGTATGTTAGCTACATTTTAATAAAATCTTTTAAACGATAGGTGTTATATCATCTGTCTTTATGTATTATTCATATTCATACCTTTAGAAAACATATTGGAGGCCAAAGAAGAAGGTTCTACAGAGGTTCTCCTCAGCACCTCCCCGAGTCTAGGCTGATAAAATTAGTACAGCTTTCTATTTGCATCTTTATACTTATTTTATAGTTTTCAAGTTTCTTCATGGGACCTGTTCTTTCACTAAGATTCATTGAGCTTGACTATGTTCTAGGCATTTCCTAAGTATGATGGTGAAGAAAACCAATGACTCAGTGACTGTATCACTGGGATTCCAATGGTGAGATAAGGAAAAATACATGTCTACTCATAATAGTTTACATGTGTATGCCTCTGTCTCTCTCTACACACACAACACACACACCATCATCACCACCACCACCACAACACTAAATGTGCAAACACATATGTGCACACTAATAATGCATTCAGTTTAATACAGATTACAATAAAATAAAAATTAATATAAATAAATATGTCAGAGTCACATGCAAAATTTTTAATTTTTTAAATTTTATTGTTTGAGAGAAGTTGAGAGAGACAGAGAGAGAGGAAGAAAACAGAAGAGAGGAGGGCCCAGAGCAGTCTGCATAGTTGTTCATCATTAGATGTGACATAGTTTCAATCCACACAGGTGGATGTGGGGCCATACGGGACAGAATTGAGATGGGGATCTCCCTCATAGGAGGTGAGAATTTTTGCCACGAGCCAGACCAGTTGCACCACAGTTCAGTCTATGTGGATGCACCGGCCAGGGCCAGCAATCAAACCCTGGACCTTGTGATTGCAAGGCAAGTGTTCAACCTGCTGAGCTATCCTGGCATCCCCATAAAATTTTTTCAACGGAAGATAATAGGAAAGGATGTCAGTAATTTCTGTGTTCCGTATCTCACGTGTTTATATCATTCTCTGAACTTTCTTTTGCATATGTTTCTGTTTCCTCTCAGGCTTATGAGAAGTAATCAAGAAATTTACATAATAGGGGCTGGTGGGATTATCGGAGAGGTGGGAGTACTAGTGCACACAATTTGATTGTGTGACTTCTTATTAGTAGATGTGCCAAATGTCAGCCTATTTGCATCTGTATTCTTTCAGATATCCTTGAAAAAACATGTCAAATGTGAAGAAAACTCCAAGTATGGATAAAATTGAATTTCTCACTGTCATTAAGTTTCTCACAAAACAAGAGCATACACCTCAAACCATTTTGGAAGAGATGTTAGTGATTTATGGGGACTGTTGCCCTGGGAAATCCATGGTTTACAAGTGGCATAGCCTTTTAAGAAAGGCAGAGAGTTGATTAAAGGTGACCTTTGTCTAGAAAGCCCTGTTATGGCCATTTCCTCAGACATTGTCAAAAAAGTTAAAAACTTATAGTAGAAGATGGAATAAAAAGCAGCGCAGGGGAAGCCGGCATCTCAGTGGGTTAAGTGCTCGCTTTGCAGCGCTGGGGACCAGGGATCGAATCCCAGCCCCGGCCCGTGCGGAACCATGTGCTGAGCTAGGAGCTCCCCCAGTTCAGTTCTCTCTCTGTCTCTGTCTCTGTATCTCTCTCTCTCTCTCTGTCAAAATAAATAAAAATAAATAAATAAATAAATAAACTTGACATCTTTAAAAAAAAAAAAAGCAACACAAAGAAATGGCTGGAGTATCACCTGCAATCATCTTGAGTATTATCCATCAGCCTCTAAAGATGTCAAAAGTCAATGCAAAACGGGTACCAAGAATGCTCATGTCTCTTCAAAAACAACAGTGCACTGAGTGTTCGCGACAGTTTTTGGACCTCTGCAGAGACAATAATGATGAAGTTTTAAACTAGATTGTCACTGGAGATGAAATTTGGGATCATCATTATGACCCTGAGTTAAAGTAGGAGTCCATAGTGGCATGAAAAGGGCACGTCACCCCCTAGGAAGTTCAAGGTGTCGCAATTGACTGGAAAAATCATGGCTACTGTTTTTTTGGGATATGGAGGGTATCCTTCTGATCAATTATAAGGATAAGGGTGTTACAATAACTGGAGAGTACTATTCCAGTCTGCTGAAATAGTTAAAAGAATCTGTGAGGAAGAAAATAAGAGGATAATGGACCAAAGGGGCGCTGCTTTTGCATAACACACCCGTGCACAAGAGCAATGTTGTGTTGCCTACTCTTCATGACTGGCTTCCAAACATTAAACCACCCTCCCTACAGTCCAGACCTGGCTCCATCTGATTATTATTTGTTCCCAAATATAAGAAAAACAGCTTTGGGGAAGCCGGGATGGCTCAGTGGGTTAGGCGCTCACTTTGCAGCGCCGGGGACCGAGGATCGAATCCCGGCCCCGGCCCGTGCGGAACCATATGCTGAACTGGGAGCTCCCCTAGTTCAGTTCTCTCTCTGTCTCTGTATATCTCTCTCTCTCTCTCTCCTCTGTCTAAATAAATAAATAAATAAAATATATAAAAAAACAAACAAACAAAAAAAAACAGCTTCGAGGAAAGAAATTTACAGACAATAAAGTGGTTAAAGCTACAATTTGAGGGCAAAAACAAAACATTGTTTTTCAAGGGTTTAAATAAACTTATTGAAAGATCTGAAACATGTATTAGGGTTAAGAGCAAATGAAAAGAAAAAATGAGAAATAGGATTTTTTTTAACCATTCTTCCCCTTCATTCTCAAATTTCTTAACCAGTCCCTGGTGTGTTCCTTTCCTTTCTTCTTTCAGGGTTAACCTTATGACTATAGCACTTGGCCTTGAAAACTATAACCCACACTAATTTCTGGTGAAAGAAGATTTCCTCAAAATAAAAGAAAAGAACATTTTACATTTTGCAGTTGCAAGAATGGCACAGAGGGGGAAGCCGGGATGGCTCAGTGGGTTAAGCACTCACTTTGCAGCGCTGGGGACCGAGGATCGAATCCCGGCCCCGGCCCGTGCGGAACCATGTGCTGAACTGGGAGCTCCCCCAGTTCAGTTCTCTCTCTGTCTCTGTATCTCTCTCTCTCTCTGTCAAAAACAATTAAAAAAATAAATAAATAAATATTAAAAAAAAAAAAGAATGGCACAGAGAATAATAAGGACTTTACTTACAAAAGTGATTTCTAACAAAGCATTTTCTGTAACAACTACTACAACCAGCCTTCAGAGATTGTCAATATGTCCTGTGTGTCTCTTCTACATGATATCAAGTTTCTACACTACTGTTCAGCATGACTTCGTTACAGTGACCTCCAAATACCTGCCATAATGACCTTCAGCAGCAACGGATCATGAATACCTTTGAATTTGGACGGCTGTCTGTCACAGGGCTAGTCCACACCTGGAGGGTGTTAGAAGTTTTATATTCCTGGGTTGTCTGTCCTTCCTTCCTCTTTTCGTATCCTAGGGTCCCAGATCATGCTGTTCTGTTCCTAGAAGTGGCCCTGCTCAACTGATCCAGATGTCCTGTATTGTCAGATTCTTTAATCAAATCCCCTTTCTAATATTGATTACACTTCAAAGCAAATATCAGTGCAGTTCTGTGTAGGGAACAAAAATCTTTGCCCACCAGGAATGAGACTGAAAACGGCCAGAAAATCCTAACTTGCTACATCCCTGTAAGATGCCAGGTTGCACAATCTGGGAAAATTGGTTGTGTGTGAAACCATCATGTCCTGGAAGCTGTGTTCTGACCAATAGAAATTTCCCACATGTCACTGTTTAGCTTTAAACCTCTCTTCCCATTGGTCCCACCAGCAAAGCGCCAGTATATACAGCACCGGGCTCAGCTCTCAGGCCAGAGGCTCAGGCAGCCCAGCTTCACCAGGAGTCTCAGCAGGAACGGACAAAGTGAGGTGCTAGAGCTTCCCAACTGTTTCCTTTCTTGGAGATTCTCTCTCCCCACCAGCTTTCTCGTGCTGCCTCCCAGCTCCCTGCATCTTTCTTGAATCTACTGTTCTTACATAGAATTCACCAGAGATAGCTACTTTGGGGGTAGGGATTTTGTCGCATGCTCCTTCTGTGTAAGGTAGTGATGGGTAGAGCAGGCATCCTACAGGTGTTTATTGTTCAACTCATCTCATGTGACAGACAGGTATAGTGGTCACTAAATCCCCAAAAGCCTTTTGGAAACTTCCTGTACAGTTGGGTTTCAGGACTGACGGGGAATGGTTGAAATATAAACGTGTTTATATAAAAGCTCATTAGAATCTCCCATATGGTAAATCACTAGAATTCCAGAGAGACACATGATGATAGGGAACTAGCCCCTTTGACAACAATCTCTCTAGTCATCTATGTGTGTGTGTGTGTGTGTGTGTGTGTGTGTGTGTGTCTGTCTGTCTGTCTTTCTGTCCATGTTTGAGTAGAATTGATTTTTGGAATGCAATGATGAGTCAACATTACAAAAACAAACAAACAAAATACCATGAAAGCACCAAACCTGTGTCATGCTTGGTTGTATCTGCTTGACTCTCTGCAGCAGGATGAAGCTTTTCACAATCATCATTTTCTGCTCCCTGATCCTGGGCATCAGCAGCGAAAGTTGGACAACATTCCTCAAGCAAGCTGGTCAAGGTAAGTACCTAAGAAAGTGACATTAAAAAATACTTATTTCAAGCCAACATAATTCCAAACTTTGTCAAAGGATGAAACCTTGCAATCAGTAGGAGGATACTTTTTTCTTTTTCTATTTTGCCAAAGCCATGATCACTTTCATGTCATAATTTTCCTTTCCTTCCAGGGACTTGGGACATGGTGAGAGCCTACTCTGACATGAGAGAGGCCAATTACAAAGGGGCAGACAAATATTTCCACGCCCGGGGGAACTATGACGCTGCCCAAAGGGGACCTGGGGGCGCCTGGGCTGCTAAAGTGATCAGGTAACGGGGCTCCCGGGGATGCAGGGACAGGTGAGCAGAGCGTGGCTGTCTTGGGGAGTCAGGAGGGGCCACGCTGTGGAGAGATTCCTGTGGAGACTGTGGCCCCTCTCCCTCTGTGCACCCTGCCCCCCTGTGCCCAACGTGGGGCCCGAGAGGCTGATAGAGCCGGAGCAAGGCTAGTGGGATGGGTGGCTCCCGCCCTCCCCTATGGGAGCTGTTCTTCTAGGGTGAGGGGGATCCCCTGGGTGGGCTGTCCCTGGGCAGGGACAGTGTTTTAGTGCCTCATTCCTGGGTTCCTATTGGAGTGGCCAATCCCCTACCTGCCCTTCTCCATTCCAGCGATGCCAGAGAGAATTCTCAGCGAGTCACAGACCTTTTCAGGTTCGGGGACAGCGGCCACGGAGTGGAGGACTCAAGGGCCGACCAGGTGGCCAATGAACACGGCCGGAGTGGCAAAGACCCCAACGACTTCCGCCCCGCCGGCCTGCCCGACAAGTACTGAGCCCCCTCCTCTCTGCTCCCAGAGACGGGGCTGCCAGCCCCCAGTCACTGGGTTGTATGACACTAGATGCAAATAGAGGGCACATCGTAGGTGTCTAATAAATGCTTAAGAGACTGAATTTGTTGAAAATTGTTTGTCGTTCTTGGGTATAAAGACTGCCTATTTGTTACCAATGGGTGATGGCTGGACATTCATCTGAAGTCAAGGCTGTGCCTGTGTGTCTGAGTGTAGGGTACATAATCTCAGTCATACTCTGCAGCAACTCCTCCCCAAATCAGACCTGCTCCTCTCCACACCCCTGTGTCCTGTCCTTTTCACACCCTGTCAATTGTATGCTGTCACCTTCTCTGCCCCAGGATCTAGTCCCTTCGTTTTGTTCCTCAGTGGTCTCTGTCTGGGGGTAGGGGACACAACCATGGGAGGATTTGACCAGGGGATTCTGCTCCCCAACTGCCACCTTGGTCTTTTGTTCATTTCTCAGCAACAACTATAAACGTAATCATTAACCAGTTTCTGTTCATGTCATCTAAGAAATGCCCAGGAGGTCCTGTTTGGAGAAATGTCTATTCAAGTTTTCTGCCCATTTTTTTTTTTTAATATATTTTTATTTAGTTATCTTTATTTTTGACAGAGAGAGAGAGAGAGAGAGAGAGAGAGAGAGAGAGAGAGAGATACAGAGACAGAGAGAGAACTGAACTGGGGGAGCTCCCAGTTCAGCACACGGTTCTGCACGGGCCGGGGCAGGGATTCGATCCCTGGTCCCCGGCGCTGCAAAGTGAGCGCTTAACCCACTGAGCCATCCCGGCTTCCCCTCTGCCCATTTTTAAATAGGATTGTTTGTTTTTTTGACGTTGAGTGGTATGAATTTTTTAAATAAATTTTGGATATTAACCCCTTATCAGATGTATCATTGGCAAATATCTTCTCCTATTCAGCAGGATGTCTTTTAGTTTTATTGATGGTTTCCTTTGCTGTGAAAAAACTTTTCAGTTTGATATAGTCCCATTTGTTATTTTTTCTTTTGTTTCCCTTGCCCAAGGTGATATGTCAGTAAAAATATTACTAAGGGTAATGTCTGAGAGTTTACTTTCTATATTTTCTTCTAGGAGTTTTATGGTTTGGGGTCTTCCATTTAAGTCTTTAATCCAGACTTAAAGATAATTCCAGAAGATAATTCCAGGATTTTTGGTGGGGGGTTTCCTTTTGTATTATGTTGAGATATGTTTTCATTTCCACTTTGCTGAGAGTTTTTTATCAAAAATGGATGTTAGATTTTGTCAAATGTTTTTTCTGCATCTATTAATATGACTATATGTTTTTAATTTTCATTTTGTTTATGTGGTGTATCACGTCAGTTTATTTGCTATAATAATATTGAACCAACCTTACATACCAGGAATGAATCTGACTTGATCCTGGTGTATGATCTTTTTAGTGTATTGCATCTATGTTCATTAGAGGTATTTATTAGCCTATAGTTTTCTTTTTTTGTAATGTCTTTGCATGGTTTTGGAATCAGAGTAATGATGATAAAATGAAGTTGGGAGCCTTCTTTCCTCATGGATATTTTAAAGTAGTTTGAGAATAAGTGTAAATTCTTTTTTGAATTTTTGGTAAAATTCACCTGAAAAACCAACTGATCCAGGATTTTTGTTTGTTGGGAGTTTGTTGATTACTGATACAATTTTGTTGGTAGTAATCAGTCTGTTCAGATTTTCTGTTTCTTCTGGATTCATCCTTGGAAGATTATATGCTTCTAGGGATTAATCCATTTCTTCAGGATTGTCCAGTTTTTTTTTATGTATAATTGCTCATAGTATTTCTTAAAATTTTTTATATTTCTATGGTTTCAGTTGTCACATTCTCTCTTTCATTTCTGATTTTATTTGGGTCCTCTCTCTTTTTATCTTGGTGACTCTGGTTAAAGGTTTGTTAATTTTATTTATCCTTTTAAAAAAACAGCTCAGCGAGTTGAGTGCTCATCTTGCAGGCCCCAGGGTCCAAGGATCAAATTCCAGCCCCGGTCCATGCAGACCCATATGCTGAACTGGCGTGTGTCCCCAGTTCTGTTCTCACCGGGGCAAGCTTCCTATGTGAGAGGCCCCCAGTTTGGCTCCCACCTCGGCATGCTTTCCATGTGGAAGGCCCCCACCAGGTTCCCGCCCTGCATGGACCCATGCCCACCCGTGGAATGAAACTATGTAGAAAACTAATGACATAAAACTGTGGAGACTGCTCTGGGCCCTCTTTCTCCCTGTCTCTCTGTCAAAAACAATAAAAAACTATGGAGACTGTTTGGGGCCCTCCCCCTTCTCTCTGTCTCTGTATCTCTCTCTCTGTCAAAACAATAAAAATAAATCTTTAAAAAAATAAAAATAAAATTTTTTTTAATCAGCTCTTGATTTCATTGATATTTTGTATCTTTATTTTTCTCTCCATTTTTTTTTAAATTTCCACTCTGATCTTTATTATTTCCCTTCTTGTACTCACTTTGGGCTTTGCTTGCTGTTCATTTTCCAGTTCCCCTAGGTGTAAAGGCTGTTTATTTGCAACTTTTCTTGTTTCTTTAGGTAGGCCTGCATTGCTAAAATTTCCCTCTTAAAACTGCTTTCACTCTGTCCCATAGATTTTGGATTGTTGTGTTTTCTCATTTGTTTCTAGGTATCTTTTGATTTCTTCCTTCATCTCATTGTTGACCCATTCATTATTTAATAGCATATTATTTGTTTTCATGTGTTTGTGTTTTTCACTTTTAATTATAACTAATTTCTAGTTTCATACCACTGTGGTCAGAGATGATTCATATAATTCTAATCTTCTTAAATTTATTGAAACTTGTTTTGTGACCTAATATGTGGGCTATCTTAAAGATGTTCCACGTACAGTTGAAAAGAATGCATATTCTGTGGCTTTGGGGTAAAATTCTATAAAAATGTCAACTAAATCCATCTGGTTTAGTGTGTCATTTAAGGCTGCTGTTTCTGAGTTGATTTTCTGCATGGAAGATCTGTCCATTGGTGTCAGTGGGTAATTAAAGTCCCCTACTATGATTGTGTTACTGTTGATCTCTGCCTTTATGTTGGTCAATGTTTGCTTTATATATCTAGGTGCTCCTATGTTAAGTACATAAATGTTTACTAGGGTGATGTCTTGTTGAATTCATCAATTTATTATGATGTAATGTCCTTCTTTGTCTCTCATTATATTCTTTGTTTAAAGTGTATTTTGTCCAATAAAAGTATTATTACCCCAGCTTTTCCCTCATTTCCATTTGTGTGAAATATCTTTCTTCATCCCCTTACTTACATTCTGTGTGTATCTTTCTATCTGAGGTTTTTTTATAGACAGCATATATATGGGTCTTGTTTTCTTATTTGTTCAGCTACCCCATGTCTTTTTATTGGAGCATTTAATCAATTTACATTTAAATTATTATTGATAGGTACATTATTATTTCCATTTTATTATTTCTATTTTTGATCTTTGTGTATCCATTTCTCTTTCTTTCTGCTTAAAGGAGTCCTTTTATCATTTCTTATAACACTGGCTTGGTGGTAATAAATTTCTTTAGCTTTTTCTTGTCTGAGAAGCTCTTTATCTTTTCTTCAATTTAAAACGATAGCCTTGCAGAGTAGAGTAGTCTTAGTTGTAGGCCCTTGTTTTTCATTACTTTGAATATTTACTGCCATTCCCTCTGGTCTGCAGTTTCTGTTGAGAAATCAGGGGGTAGTCTTATGGGAACTCCATGTAAGTAACTAGTTATTTTTCTCTTCATGCTTTGAGGATTCTCTTTGTCTTTAACCTGTGCTGTTTTAATTATGATGTGGCATGGTGTGGGCGTTTAGGTTCACCTTGTTTGGGACTCTGTGCATTTCTTGGACTTGTAGGTCTATTTCTTTTGCCAGGTTAGGAAATTTTTCAGTCATTATTTCTTCAAGTAGGTTCTTGGTCCCTTGCTCCCTCTCTTCTCCTTTTGGTACTCTTATGATACAAATTATGTTACACTTGATGCTGTCCCATGAATTTCTTAAACTATCTTTACTTTTTAAATTTGTCCTTTTTGTTTTTCTGGTTGAGTGTTTTCTGCTACCTTATCTTCTAAATTGCTGATTCAATCTTCTGCTTCATCTATTCTGCTGTTGATTCCTCCTAGTGTATTCTTCATTTCATTATGTATTCTTTATTTCTGTCTGGTTCTTTTTAAGGTTACTATGTCCTTCTTTACGCTTATCTCTTTGTTGAAATTCTCATTAAGATTCTTATTTCTTTTTTAGAATTTATTTTATTGTTTTGAGAGGTGAGGAGAGAGAGAGAGAGAGAGAAAGGGAGAAGGGCCCAGAGCAGTCCCCACAGCTGTACATCATCAGTTGTGACATAATTTTATTCCAAACAGGTGGACGTAGGACCATGCAAGGTGGGAACAGTTCAGCATAAGGGTTTGCACAGGCCGGGGCCTGGATTCTACCCCTGGATCTCATGGTTGCAAGGCAAGCACTCAACCTGTTGAGCTATCTCAGCATCCCCTTCTTAAGTATTCTTATAACCAATATTTTAAGATCTGTCTCTGGTAGGTTGGTTGCCTCCATTTCATTTACTTCTATTTCTGGAGGTTTCTCCTGTTCTTTTATTTGGGACATATTTCTTTGTTCCCTCATTCTGGCTGCCTCCCTGTGTTTGCTTCTATGTATTAGCTAGCTCTCCTGAGTAAGATTTTTATTTATTTATTTTTTATTGGTTTGCCTTGGAAAATGAATTCAGATGTGATTTTTTTTTTAATTTTAAAGATTTATTTCTATTGTTTTTGACACAGAGAGCTACAGAGACAGACAGAAGGGGGAGGGCCCAGAACAGTCTTCATAGTTGTACATCATCGGTGTTTATACATAGTTTCATTCCACAGGTGGGCGTGGGGCTGCAAAGGCCAGAACTGGGCCGGGGTCACACCCTGGTGAGAACTGAACTGGGGGTACTCCCCAGTTCAGCATATGGATCCGCACGGGCTGGGATTCGATCCTCAGTCCCTGGGGCTGCAAAGTGAGCACTTAACCCACTGAGCCATCCCAGCTTTCCCGATATATTTTTTTTAATGCTAGAAATTTGTACCCTTTTAATGAGGATTGCTGTAATATGCCCTAGAAACATCTGCCAAGAAATGATTACATAATTGTTCCAGGTCAGGCTATCTCCTTCTCCTGAGATTTCCTCTGAGCCCTTTTTTTAAATGATTTTTATTGTTTTTGATAAGAGACAGAGAGACAGAGGCAGAGAGAAGGGGGAGGGCCCAGAACAGTCTCCATAGTTGCACATCATCGTTTTTTCCACAGGTGGGCTCAGGGCTGCAGAGGGCAGGAACTGGGCTGGGGTCTCACCCCAGTGAGAACCGAACTGGGAGCACTCCCCAGTTCAGCATATGGGTCCACACGGGCCAGGGCGGATTCGATCCTCGGCCCCAGGGCTTCCAAGTGAGCACTTAACCCACTGAGCCATCCCGGCTTCCCCCACTGAGCCCTTTTATGGAGTCACTGTGTAGTAACAAAACCTGAAGATATTCCAATAAAGAGGGCTCTTGCTCTTTACCTAAGCACAGATTCAAATTCAATGTAATTCATACAGCCCAAATCCAGCTGATGCTAGTGGGAAGGTGTATATTGTGATTTATTTGGAGAAATATACATATGGTCTTGTTCCCAGTTTATGAAACTGCACTACTAAAACCCTTGGAATTTCCTCAGTGATGAGTGAGAGAGGTGTCATTTGTTGTGTTGATGAGGTGACCTTTGGAGAGCACCTAAGGATGGGGGCTGGTTGCCAATGGAGCCAACCACCTGATTGGAGGGTTGTAACTTGCAACCTCACCCCACCCACATCCCATCTCAGAGAGAGGGGCTGGAGATGAACTCCAATCACAAATGGCAATGATTAAATCAATCATATCTATGTAATTAATCCTTCATGAAAACCCAAAAGGACTGGGTTCCAAGATATTTGGTTTGGTGAACACGTGATTTGAGGAGAGTGGAGCTCAGAGAGGGCATCGAAGTTTCTCCCCTCTCCCCATCCCTTGTCCTCCCCATGCATCTCTTCCATCTGATTGTTCCTTGTTATAGCCTTTCATAATAAACTGATAATCTAGCAGGTAAAATGTTTCTCTGAGCTGTGTGAGCCTTGTAGCAAATGAATTGAACTCGAGGGGATTGTGGGAACCTCTGATTTACAGACAGGTCAGAAGTACAGGTACCTGAAGTAGAAGGCAGTCTTGTCAGAGCCCTGACAAGCGAAAAATTCTGAGATATTCTAAATTAAATAGGAGCCTGCCAGAGTGGGAGAGACAACAGGAGTTAATCAATTATAGCTGTAGGCCTAACTTAACAAGACTACTCACATTCCCAAATGTGCACTAAAACTTTGAATCAACCTCCAATTGGCTAAGCAGACCACCAGACACCACCATTTCCAGTTTATGCAAAAACTTTCAAGACTGCTGCCCACAACTAATCCAGACGCAATAATTCTTCCTTAAGGACTATACATCTATCCTGGAACTGTCCTTACTTGTACTTTTCCCACTCTCCTTTTCTACAGCCAATGTAAATTCTTTTAAAACAACTTGCTTCTTCCTTCCCCAAACCCACTAAGCCCTGCAAGCTCCAGGACAGTGGGCATGTCATCTCCATCCTGCCCTGCTGGTGGTGGTTTAGACAGTATGTCCCAGGAGCTGGTCCTTCTGGTTAGCATATAGCTCAGTAAACCCTTTCTTTCAGAAAAGCTTCCCATCTTGAAGGTTTTTAACATCCCTTAACCTACAGAATCTGATGTGATCTCTGGGTAGTGTTAGAATGAACTGGAACTGCAGGACACATAGCTGGTGTCAGAGAATTGCTTGGTATGGGGAAATACCACACGCCCACATGCCCGCACGCCCACACACACACACCACCACCACCACCACCACCACACATTGTTGACCAGAATCTTTAATTCTCCACATTCCCCAAAATTCTAAGAACCTTTATGAAGCCTCCTTTCTCTGATACGTAATCTCTTCAACCTATCAGGTTACAACATGCCTGATGAGAGAAATAGTTAGCAAAAGTGAGCCTGAAGGGGCTAAACAGAAGGTGATCTGATCAGTACTTTGCACAGCCTGCCCCTGTGTGCACACCCCAGGGACGGCCCAGGCCCAGCCCCTAGAGATAAATTTTACTATGGAAACCTCCCTAGAAAAAGAGCCCAAACCAGAATTGTCCAGTTTTTGGTGCCAGCTTAGATTGTTGGAGTCTGCCCTTAGCCTGACTTCCAGCCTCATTATAATACAACTAGAATAAAGTGACATTATGGCTTGCCCACCCCTCCTCTCCCCCCACCCCATGGGTTTTCCTGTATGCATTCTAGGTAAGGGCATGCACAGAAAGGAAAGTTATATAACATATGCATGTCAATCAAATGACCTCAGTCTATATATCAAATGTCCTGAGTTTGTATGTCATATCCTCTGCTGTAAGAAAATTGTCTACACTTTCCTATACACGTAAGAAAAAATAACCTGAAGTCCACGGTAGCTGTCTTCTCTAGACACATGCCACAGGCACCCTTACTGCCTGACTTACAATAAACCTTTCTTGCTTCCCTATTTTTCTGAGTCTTATGAATTCTTTCGCATTCTGCAAACGACGAGGGGTATCCAAAAATACCACATACGCAAATCTCATGTAAAAGTATGACAGCAATGTCTGCCTACTGTTGTCTGGATGTGTTATAAATGAAAAAAGTAAATCATGCAATGTATTCAACATTATACTTACTCCACATTGAGTCTACCCCACACCCTCCTACAAATGCTCACAATAAACTTCATGTCTATATTTTATTCAAATGAAAATTTCACTCAGATTTCTCATTTATTATTAATATGACATGCTATGTAAGTGTATAGGAGCCTGATAAATGGCAATCTAGTACCTGGTTTATGTAATACAAGCACTTACTATAGTCTTTAGTAGTACTCAGGTTTCTTCTGTTAACTTTTAAAAAATAATTTCTAAAACTGCATGATTTCTTTGAACTACTCTTTTTAGGTAAGATTAGAGATAAGAAATTTCCAGTAATAAATCATGGATTTATAAATAGGTTCAGATTAGAAAATGTCATATACTAAAAAATATGTAATTTAAATAAACTCAATTTAAATATGGGGTCATTTCATTTAAAATTATCTAATTTTAATCTTCAGTGTTTCACTTATTTTCTGTGTTAATGCCACTACACCAGTAATTTCTCAACTGTTTCAGACAAGTTGTAAAAAGACGTCAACTCCTGTCAATTACATTATCTGTCTTCATGTGACGAGAATGAGAAATGTCTGTCCCAACAGAAAAAGAATTCCCTCATCCACTAGAGAGGAATAAATAACACTGTTGTTCAGAATATGACTACACAACTACCGGTATGCACTCATATTCTGATTCCAGAGCAATTCATTTCATCAAACAAGAACTGATTTCCTCTCAAAATTCATCTTTGGTTGAGAAATACTCAGGCCACCAGTCAGTCGAGCCATACATGCAGACACGGGCCAAAGGACTCCCAAGAAAGTGGCAGGGTTTTCAGGCAGTGCCTGTTCTTCAATAACAAATGCATTCAGAAAATTCAAGAGCATGATTCAGTTTTCCTCAAAATGTCATGGCATCCTGCTGAATCTTCTACTAGGCCTGCTGAGACCAGAGAAACCGATCACATTTTTCAAGCATGCTTTGTATCAAGGCTCTGAAATTTAAAAGAAAAGAGTAATTTAGTTCTCATTATTCATTCTTTATAAAAACTGAAAGAAAAAAAAAAAACACAAATAGAGGATTCAAAAAGTTGACTGTGCATCAAATGATAACAATCAACGGAATGAACAGGAATCCTGTGAAAAAGCATTCTGTCCTATGGACTAGGAGAAAATATTTGCAAATCATATATAATTTAATAAAGGGTTAATATCTAGAATACATAAAGAACTCGTACAACAACAACAATAAAAATCAGAGCAATTAAAAAATGGGCAGGGAAAGCCGGGATGGCTCAGGGGGTTAGGCGCTCGCTTTGAAGCCTCCAAGAACGAGGATCGAGTCCTGGCTCCCGCCCAGGCGGACCCACATGCTGACCTGGGGAGTTCCCACAGTTCAGTTCTCTCTGTGTCTCTATTTCTCTCTCTCTCTGTCAAAAATAAAATAAAACAGATCTATTAAAAAAAAATCTCATTATAAAAAAAAAAAATGGGCAAAAAGACTTAAATAGGAATTTCTCCAAATATGATACACAAATGGCCAAGAAGTGTATGAAAAGATGCTCAACATCACTAATCATTAAGGAAATGCAAATAAATACTACAACAAAACACCACCTCATACCTATTAGGATGAGTATTAACAAAAAAAACAGAAGATAGTGTTGGCAATATGAAGAAATTAGAATTCTTGTGCACTGCTGGTGGGAATCTAATATGGTGTAGCTTCTATGGAAAACAGTATGGCAGTGCCCCAAAAAAATTAAAAGCAGAATAATCATGATTCAACAACTCCACTTTAGGGTATACCCAAAATAATTGACAGCAGGGCCTTAAGGAGACATCTGGACACCCATGTTCAATAGCAATATTATTTACAATAGCCAAAAGATGGAAGCAACCCAAGTGCCCATCGACCAATAAATGGATAAACCAAATGTATAATACAAATACAATGGAATATTATTCGGCCTTAAAAAGAATGAAAATTCTGACACATGCTACAATACAGATAAACCTTGAGGATATCAGGCTAAGTGAAATAATCAAATCACAAAAAGACAAATACTGTTATGATTTCACTTAAATCAGGTACTTAAAATAGTCAAAATCGTAGACAGAAAGTAGAATGGCAGTTGCCAGGGGTGGATGGAGGAGGACATGAGGAGTTTAATGGGTACAGAGTTTTACAAGACGAAAAGGCTCAGAAAACTGGCTGCATAATGATATGGATATACTTAACACTACTATACCAAACACTTAAAATTATTAAGATGGTAAATTTTGTTATCTGCATTTTACCACAACTAAAAAAATCAATAAAAACAAACAAAAATAACTTGATGAGACAATTAGATATTTGGTAACATTCTTAAAGAACTGAGTACACATCAGATTTGGGTATTCACATTAATCCAAACAGTGTCATGGTCATAATTGTGAACAAAATCACCTTAATCAACAGGTAAGTCTCAGTGAGCAGTTGGGGCTAGATGATCCCTCTATTATCATCCACCTCTGCAAATCTGTGGGGTTCCACATTCCCAATTGCCTATGGAGAGGGCATGACAAGGGCATGACAGACAGATATTACCTCTGCCTTTTCTCGGCAATCCTCAGGATGTCGCAGGTTCTGGTGAACCTCTCTGACAGCTCGAGGGTCAAACCACATTCCTGGAGCAGTGACCAGGCCTGATCTGGACCCATTGCCTTAGCTAACAGTAGGGCCACATTCTCCACATTGATGGGGGACGGCCCATCACTGAAGTTGCCATTTGGTGACTTCTGGGGGGTTGATTTTATGCTCTTGTTCTGCACAAGATGTAGAAGAAGTTTCCATTCCTCCACGGTCTCTGGGATCCAACCTACACAAACACACAGGAACACAGAAACGTGGGCTGACTGCTCATAGCATGCTGCCTGCATACAGGGGACGGTCAAAACCATTAGTGAAAGTGTTTAATACCAAAACACACCAGCATTAAAGAACATACTCTCATCACCCTAACACGAGTGTTTCCTGAACATTTGTTAAAATAGGACATGAGGGGAAGCCGGGATGGCTCAGTGGGTTAAACGCTCACTTTGCAGCGCTGGGGACCGGGGATCGAATCCCAGCCCCGGCCCGTGTGGAACCATATGCTGAGCTGGGAGCTCCCCCAGT
>PVKE010014290.1:0-35189 GCA_004027555.1 Craseonycteris thonglongyai
AGTAATTGAAGATTTTGAGGTAAGATTCCAGGATTTTGAAACAATTAAAGAAATTGTGGAATTTATATCTTTTCCTTTTAAAAAAGATTTAAGTGTGAAACGCATTAGCCAAAAAATTTCAGACATATTTCATATGGATCAAAAGGCATTAGAAAATGAAATTATAATTTTACAAACTGACTTAATCTTACAAGCCAGAGAATTTGAAGAAGATTTTTGGAAATATGTCAACCGAGAAAAATATGCCAGTATCACCAAATGTAGTGAATATATCTATTCTTGTTTCGGATCTACATACCTATGCGAATCGGCATTTTCATACTTGAAGCTAACGAAGACTAAACAATGTTCTGTCCTGACTGATTCCCATACTGAAGACTCATTATTATTATCTTTGTCAGGATATGCACCTAATTATGATTCCTTGGTTAGAGACATGCAAACTCAGTCTTCCCATTAATGTGAAGGCAACAAAGTAAATTCTAAATCTGTCTTTATCTGTAGCTATTTTGAATTAATAAATATTGTTAATAATTATCCATGTTCTTTTAATTCCTCTGGACGTGAGTTTTTTGGCCCTTTAAATAATTATTGTTGTTGTTGTTTACGTAGGTAGATAAGCCGTATATCTATATTTCAGTATGAGATGTACTCAGTGAGCTATTGATAGATTAGCAAAAAGTAAGTCATATTATTCTTTCATGATAAATTTTCCTGGCCCCCCCAAAAAAAACGCAAAAGTGAAATATTGAAATCAAATTATCAGCCATACTGTGCATTTTTATAACAACTTTTTCATATTTACGAACAAATAGTACAACAACTTATTCATTGCAGTTGATAAAAAAATTAAATTGCATTTTAAGTTAGTAAAAATCTATCTTGAAAAAGTGTCGGAAAATCGAATTTTTTAGGTACCGCCTGTACGGAATGCTGCTATCAAAAGTTGGGTCTGGAAATTTATTTTCTTCATGAGCCTATATCTTGAAAACTTAATAAGTGATTTAAAAAATAAAAAATAGTTTTGAACATATATTTTACTTATCTACCCATGCCTCGCTGGAATGCACCTTATACTGAAACACAGTGTATAAACATAGTATGCATTTCACACCCCTTCTTCCCCCTTAGACTACGCCTAAGACAACAAGTTGATTGTGACACACTTTTAAGATAAAAAGTAGATCTTATATAGAGAAAAGTTGGCCACCCCTGTCCTAACTCATCATCTGAGGTTTTATTCTATACTTTCCTGATGCCCAGTCCTTACTAGATATGTAGCTAAAGCTGGAGATCCATTCTGCACCCCCTCATCCTGATGACTGTCCTATTGCTTGTCACAAGTGCATTCTCTCCCTCCTATCTTAAAGTTTTTTTAAAAAACAGTATTGTCATCAAAAGTCTCTATTGATTTTCCCAACCACATGCAAGGCATTCTGCTACTTTATTTTGAGTTTCTTATTGTTCACTTTTTTTTTGTCAACTTTCTGGGTGATCTTTGTCTAATAGCAATTATAATAAACAACTTACATGTTAATACTTTGGACAGATTCAGCATCTTCCTCTTCCTAGATTGAGAGGTTTGATTTAGAGCTCATTCCACTTACTCAATCCAGTAGTATAAATGGACCAAATAGCCTGCTGAAATGTGGTCTGTCAAAACAGACAGACAGACAGACAGACAGACAAACAAACAAACAAATGTAGGTTATGATCCTCTGTCTTTAAAGAGCCATCAAATGAAGTGATTTAACTACTCAGTTTGACAAATTACAATAACTATTTCTCTATACATGGTAATATAGTAATTTCAATTTCCTTGCAAACTGTTCATCATAGCAAGCAAGCAGGCAGGCAGGCAGGCAGGCAGGCAGGCAGGCAGGCAGACAGAATAATTGAGATCATTGATCTCTGACTTCCTCAGTTTCATCTATTTTCTGTTTTCCAATGATGGGTCATAAGATATCTTTGCAATGACTCTCAAACTATTCAGTAATCATCCCATTACCAAGAGAGATCAAAAGCAATAATCAGCATGATTTGAATTTAGTTGTGAGTTATCTTTTCCACATTTCCACCATTATAGTTTGTATTTACAAACTTTAAAAACACAGAGATGCAATGAAGATGGTGGAAGAATAATTTAAAAGTCTACTTGGCAATATTTTTAACTTTCTATAGAATGTAAAACTGGCAGCACGGTGACCTCCAAGGAGAACTAGACTTTGTGTGAAGATACTTACATTGTCCCCACATTACTGCAAACTAGCATTATGACCTTAGCTAGGTCCTTACTTCTGAACCTTAGCTTTTTTAATTTATAAAATGGGAGGTTTGATCTTAAAATGTTGCACACAGTTTTGACATTCTGTGATTTTTACAATTTTTTTAATGTTCTAATGGTCATTCTAGAATTTTGTAACGCATACGTCTTATAAATATCAAAATTTGGGGTGAATTTTAAAAATATATTCTCTTTTACACATATTGTTTGTGCTCTGTTTTAATTGTACTTTCACTGAACATAATCCTTGGCGTTGAGTTAGTGTTGTCCGTTATGCAAAAAGAAAATTTTAAATTTAGATTTGACTTTTTAAAATATGTTATCAATTACAATTTTACTTTGCTACATAATGATATTTCCAACAGCTGTTATGTAAAATATAGTACTATAACTACTGAATATTCAGACACATATACTACAAATCTTGCAAAAATTCTTAGCGACACTTCAAAAAAATTGTGAAAAAGAATACAAATTAACATGACTCCTTTGTTGCAAACACTAAGGAAATAAATGTAAGACTCTAACTATATTTTTATAGTATGTATATAAAGTATATAAGTTGATATCTTTAAACAGAAAAGTATACTCTGTCAGTACTATCTGTACTTCAAAATTTTTTTTCTAGCATCAGCAATGAAGTTTTACTCTTCCAGCTATAGTCTTCCATGCAATCTTTCTTATAAAGGAGTTATGATCACATATTGTATGCTTGAAACAGGAAAGTACATCATCATTAAAGAATGCAATCAAATCTTTAACTTTGTAAGTGCATTATGTTCTAATCAACCTATTTAATTAGTTAAGACATAATTCAGGATAGAATCTACCCTTGGTATTGACAATGGTATATCCTGAGACCATCACAAATTCCATAAGCACTATTATTTTACAAAATGTTTTTTTCCCCCCACAAAAGCAGTAAAGTAGAACAAAATAAAACATATGATTTTGCCCTACTTTCTTTAAACTTCCCCACTCCTTTTTATTCTTCACATCTTAGCTTTCCCAGGGAGAAAGTTCCTGACAAACGCATTGGTTAAATCTCACAGCTCCCTGAAAAATCATCTCCTATAATTCTCATTCTCCTTGTTATTCATTTCTCTCCTAGTGGCTGTTCCATAGCTGCAGACCCTTCAGTTCAAGGAATGTCAGTAGTGCTCACCACTGTATTTCCCACATCTAGAATCATGCCTAGTGGTAGATTTATTTAGTAGCTATTTGTTGGATAAATAAATAAATGACCCAAAGTATGTATTTGATTTATTCAGATCCTTATGAAATTGAAAACAACTAATACAAAATAAAATATTAAGTTGAGGTATAGTCACTGAGCAGTAGCTTGGTCCACTCAATAGCAATTCATTTAACACATAAGCTTGTTTTAGCACACAGTTTTCAAAGTTTTAACTGAAATTTTTATAAATTTGTATAAATCTTTTTTCTTGAGGACCCATGAGTATGGTAGTTTAGTTAAAATGGTGATTGTTATATGTCAGCATCCACAACATATTATGTAATAAGTGTATTCATTTCAGTCACTAGTTCTACGGTCATGATCAAGTTAGTTAGGTTTATAAACCCCAGTTTCTTCATCTGCAAAATGGAAATTATAATACCTTTTCTGTTTAACTCATGTGCTGTTCTTGAGAATTGAGTGAATTAATTTATATGAAAACTTTTGGAGGAGCATACTACTACTGTATGGTATTTGCATAAATTGTGATTAGAGCATGATGACTTTGTTATTTCAAAGAGAGTTGTAGCTACAACGTTGCCTGCTTCAGGAAGGATAAAACAAACACCTGTTATTTCACAGTGATTTCACTCTAGTTTTTGGAAAGCTATTGATGATTGCAATCAATGACTCTACAAAGAGACCTTTGCCTTAGAATATGTGATAAAGCTTTACCAGGTTGAGAGTCGTAGTCAGATATCCAAAAATTATGAAGGAAGGAAAATTTCCTTAAAAATACAATAATACGGTGCATATCAAAAATTGTGATGTCTCCCATGGCATCAATTTTAACTGAGCATAATAGTCCTTTGTAAAAGTTCTTTGAATATTTATGCAATTAACTTAAATGTAAAAACCAATTAACTGTATATCCCATAGTCAAATTAGTTTCAAGTGAGTGTCCCAAATTTCAAGAGGACTTTGAAAGTACTACCAAAGTGAAATGGAATGAGTAAAGTATTTAATGTCAGCATAGGAAATGTTTATTTTTTCAGGCTCAAATACAGCTGTACAATATGATATAAATTACTGAATAAGTCAGGGTTTATTTAATTATGCTGTTTCAATGCACTTGGATCATTGTATCTTAGTGTATACCAAAGGTAGGGAGCTTTGGAGAAAGACATCAAGAAGCGTTGATTCCCATAGGTACCAGGAGTGGTCAAGAAGTTCGTGGAATAGTGGGGGAGGGGAGGGTTATTGGAGCGGTGGGAGTACTAGTGCACACAGTTTGTGTGATTTATTATTAGTATATATGCAAATTTTAGCCTACTTGCATCCTTGTTTTTTTAGATGTGACCAAAGAAGCATGTCAAACATGAAGAAAACTCCAACTATGGATAAAATTGAATTTTGTGCCATCATTAAGTTAATCACACAGCAAGGAAAAACACCTCAAATCATTTTGAAAGAGATGTTAGCGGTTTATGGGGACTGTTGCCCTGGGAAATCCATGGTTTACAAGTGACATTGCCTTTTCAAGAAGTCAGAGAATTGATTGAAAACGACTTATGTCTAGAATGCCCTGCTGAGGCCACTTTCACAGACATCGTCAAAAAAGTAAAAAACTTGTAGTAGAAGATGCCAGATTGAATAAAAAACAGCTGGCAGAAATGGTTGGAATATCAGAATTTAGCTAGCTATACACTATTTGATATTTTAAAAGTGAATTTATTTTGTTATTTGATATTAAGTCACCTACAGTTAAGCTGTTCTCCCCTCCCTATCCAAATATACTGAAACAATTCCTTCCATTTTTGTTGGGAAATATTTTGTAATTTATACTGATAAGAAGCCATAAATAAGGTTTTTTAAGTGGTGTGATATGCAAAATACTTTCTTAAATAGAGATCAATGTTCATTATTATAAAAGCTTTCATAAAAAGCCTAAAAATTAAATTATCTCTTGCCACTTGGAAAGAACAGATGGCCAGTGCAGTAGAAGCTGGTACCTATTTCCTTGTCTAGCTCATAGCTCACTAACAGCAAAACAGGAAGATTCAAAATTGAACTAGTTTGAACAGTCATTTCAACCATTCAATTAGAACAAAAGGGCACATACTGAGGAATGAAACAACCAGGTAAATGTTGTGGAAATTATATATATTTTAAATTCTGTTGGGTTTTTTTTTGGCTCTAGTAACATTTTTGTTTCTTCTAATTTTTTATGCATTCATTGATTCATTCATTGATTCATTCATTTCTAATGAAACATTTGCTGAGCTGAGGACTCTATGTGGTAAAGAAAAGAGCAATACCTAAAATCCATACCCTCAAGGACTTCATAGTCTGTGAGAAGAGACATACATATTAAGTAGATAGTGAGGATATGAGGCAATATAAATAGACAAAAGAAGTACTAAAAGCAATTGCCTCTGAGAGGAAATTCCCAAGTCTCCATGGTGGTTTTAAGGAAGGCTTTGTTGTGGAAATGACTTCAGCTTTTGATGCTCTGTACCATGAAATGGTCTACACTGAAGACTTTCGGCTTTGAAATCAGAGTTAGGCTTTTCTGCTTTCTTCTTGGGTCTTGTTTCCTACCTATCTTGAACTGGACTATTGCTAGTTTCACAGTGTAGGGTGTGGGGGGAGAAAAACTGTAAGAACATAATACCCTCATCCCCACTTCATTTTTGGGAGAAAAAATGATGTGGTCCTGATTAATAAAGAATTTGTCTGAGGTTACACAGCCATCAAGTAGAACCAAGACCACTGTAGCTAAGATTTCCTGTTTGTCATTCCAAACCTCCTTGCAGATGTGGATATGGTATTATAATAAGAAAAAAGATCCTGGAAAAATTAAATACACTTATTCTATCTACAAAGGTCTAAATTAAGACATATACAAAGTGAGAAACACATTTTGAATGACATTGTATTATGTGAAAGACACTTGGAAAATACAGGTAGAAAGCCCATTGGGACAAAGCAATGGGCCAACTTGAATGTCAGATGAGAATTTGGATGTTTTTGATATGCTATGGAGTTCCCTAGAGCTTTTTAGACCAGAGGAGTAGAGTGATTCAAGTTGAGCTTTATTTTCTTCCCTAAAAAAACAAAAGTTACTTCACCTAAAATTTTATTTTCTTTAGAGCCTATTTCCTAGAATATGCTTTTTAAAGGTCTTTTGATTTATTCAATCAATTTGCATTTAATAATGTGCATAATATCTTTTTTCATGTCTTATTTTGAATTTGTTTTGAGTTTTTATTCATACAAAGACTCAGGTTGTATTTATAGCACACAAAGTGCTAGAGAGTGAGTGAGCAATTATGTTATATTATCAAGTTAAAAATTGCAATTTGGTCAGCCTTGTTTTTAACCTGAAGTGGACTCAATTTTTTTTTTAATGATAAAACATAGGAATCACAATTGATCCACTTAATAAAATGTTTTTATTTTTTTCCACCAACTGTACAAGTTAGGGAGAATACAGAACAGTATATGGTTCTTTATGGACAACAATAAATAATAAATTTATGAAGCATATTTTATAATCTAATCCTGTGGGAGAAGCTTCACCTACGTTAATACAGATTTTTGTGGTAATTCATAGAGGGTGGTATTATTATTGTTGTTACAAATAAGGAGATGGAATTATGGAGGTGTAGTGATTCCCCCAATTCTCATTGTTGATGAGTGACAGTGCTGGGATCAATACTCCTCTGTATCTGATTTCAAAGGTAAGGCTTCTGTCACTTTACCCAGCCTCATGGTTATGATTTAAAATATATTATATTTTTTGTGTAACATACAGTGATAGGGAAAATTCCATATAAGGGAATTCACCACCTGAGCTAAAATAGTGCCCCCCCCCATCACCGCCCAAAATGGCGACCCCTGAAAGTTGGGACTTCCCTTTCAAATGAACCAATCCCCGAGCCCCATGATAGGCCCTATGAAAGTAAAACTCTCCCGTTGGTCGAAGCTCAGTCTTTGGGAATCGTCCTACTGCGCCCGCTGGTGTAATAAAGCTGTGTTCTCCCTGATCTCCGTGTGCCACTTGAGTTTCCCCAGTCAATGGTTTTCTGCAACAATAGAACCATCTTTATAGATACACCCTGTCTTAAAGAAGGCTGAATTCTAACAACAAAATTCTTACCATTTTTAAAATATTTGAATTCTGTTCCAGTATAAGAAGTTCATCTTAGTTTATAGGCATAGTCTAATTTTATTTTGACTACTGTCACCTTGACTTTCTAACAAAACAGAAGAAAGAAGTAACCAAAAATTTATAATCTTTGAGAGATGTCAGCATGTATTTTAAAACCATCTCACTTGATGTTACAAGAAACTTCAGATTGAGTTTGAAAAATCTATGTTGTTATGCCCGGTGGCTTTTTCTGACCTGTCATGATGTAACTCGGTTTCAAAATAACTGAGAATAGATCTTGAGAATATTTCTGCTGAATAAAGAGGCCATTTTGGAAATGTGTGGAGGTTAATATTATGCATATGAAACTACGTGCTTTCAGCTTTCTCACACCCTGTCAAATCTGAGCAATTATTCTACCAACTCTCTGCCTGTCCCCGCCCCCACATCATTTCCTTAAATTGCTATGGAAATTAAATCACTCATCTTGCAAAAATGCCTCCTTCAGAATCCTCTCCGCTTTGCCCTAGCCAATTCAGAGTGGAAAACAACGCACATTTCCATGTAACCTAGAAAGGCCTGGGCCAGATCTATTACAAAAGGCATAATTTGCCTGACATCTGTGTTCCAGCTTCATGTTGCATCAAAACAATACGTGATGCTTAGATGAAAGTAAGCATCCTGTTGTATTAACCAAAGCATTTAACAATCTCACGGCAGTCACTTTCTATTCTCACCTTTATAGAATCATGTCCCCTAAGGACAATTATTCTTGAATATGTCCTGTGACATTATTTTATGATTACATTGATATATTGGATATATTTTCTGTAATTGTGCTTTCATTTGTTCTTCCAATGAATTTTATGTGTAGCTAGCTGAGGAGACCAGAGTTTTCTTTTCTTTCTTTTTTTTGTCTTTTTTTTTTTCTCCTTTGGTCTTTATTTAAAAAGACTAGATGTCTAATTAAGAGAGGCAAAAGCTTCCTGAGAACTTGCAGGTGCTACCTCTTCGCCACTCCTATTCACTGTCAGAATTAGGGTGATAAGTCAGACCTTTTCTATGATGATGTAGTGAGCCAAAAATGACTTAACCCAAAGTGTTGAAATGGTCAATGGGAGCCAAACATCTGGGTAGACAACTTTTCATTGCTGAGTTTATAGGTTAGATACTGTTTCTAAAGTTTTGGAAACCCTTACACCTGCACCTTTTATAGTCACTGGCAATTCACCCACATTTCTAAATACCCTAGTGGTATTTTAGCTTCAGATCTCTTCCCAATATGACTTCAAATCCCCCCCCGCCCCCCAAATAAAACATATACCATATGTAATTTAGACCAGTAACTTATAACTTAAATATTAGATGAGAGATGTCTGTGAAAGTAGTTACTGACACTTTGGGACCTTTAGACTTTATAGCTACTTAGGGTAAATAGCTGTATTAAAAACAGATTAAGAATGTTGCATAGTAGAGATAATAGAGTGGCAAGGTGTTAGAAAGGCCTACTTTAGGGAAGTAACTGAAGGTGGGTAATTCAAAATGAAAGAATACAATAAGGCAATTTTCCTGATTGACTTTTTTTTTTAAAGGTTTATTTTATTGTTTTTGACAGAGACAGAGAAAGATAGAGAAGGCGGAGAGCCCAGAGCAGTCTCCATAGTTGTTCGACATGGTTTTATTCCACACATGTGGGCGGGAGCCACACAGGGCAGGAACTGGGCTTGGGTCCTCCTGCATGGGAGGCATACCCCCTCGAGCCAGGGATCAAACCGGGGGATGAGAACCAAATTGGGGCCTCCCATATTGAAAGCACACCCCAGTTTAGCATGTGGGTACACGAGGGCTGGGGCTGGGATTTGATCCTCACTTCCTGGGGCTGGAAAGTGAGCACTTAACCCGCTGAGCCATCCGGCTTCCCCCTAATTGACACTTCCAAATGGATAAATACTTAACATCCTGTAGATACCCAGCTTCTATCCCAAATCTTTGTCCTTTAGGGAAGCTGGTGCAGCTAAGAGATTTCTGAAGTTAAAGTCGAAAGTTTCTAGCTTCAGCTATGACTAAAACATGACCTTTTTCTTAATAAATACAGTACAAAGAAAAGTAAAATTAGATAATAGATTCTGACCTTTTGTAGCACAGAGCACAAACAAATCATTTGATTCTGGCATTTTGGACATGCCATCGCTCATTAAATTATCAAATTATAGCTTAAAGAATTAGAATTTGATTTCATTAAAAATTCTCCTTCCCAGTTCAACTGGAACCTTTATAGTCTTCATGATATTCACCATGACACCTTTTTGTACTTAATTTCACTATTTTCTTAAATAAAATATAACACATGCTTTTAGGTCCACCTAATTCAGTGAGCTTAAAAAAAATAATAGACCTAATTAGATCCATAGTCAATTTTATAATTTACTCTCTTTTTTACCTTAAAATATATCTCATCTTTTCTACTACAGTTTTCATGCCCAGTCATAGATCTCTCATGGTTGTCTGTTTTGTTGTGTCTGTCCAGCTTTCAATGAATGCTCATTTTCAGCTTGGAAGACCAATGCATACTTTTATTATATTCTATCATTGGCAGTTCAACAATAAAGTTTTCAGAAGGCCCTGGAAAGACTTTGCCCATCAAACACCCGCTGTTGGGTAACTTATATGACTTCCAAGCAGCTGAAGCTGTGGGCTAATTCAGCACTCTAGGACTTATCATGCTGCTACTCATCCTGCAATATGCTTACAGAGACTAATGATTTATGATTTCACATCCTAGTTTCTTACACTGAAATGGGAAACAAAAGGTATACATAGATTTCTCACTTTTTTGGTAATTGCACAATGATCAAGTCTTGTGGGAGGTTTCATTCTTTTTGACACTGTTTTTTTATGATAATTCATGGGAATTTTGTTAAGAAAAATAAAAATAATGAAGCTTATACTTTCTTGTAGCTAGAACAAAGCCTTCTTATAGTAATTCTGAAAGACTATATAACCACAACAAAATCATAAACACAATGAAGATAGTTGTTATTTGGAGTGTTGGTAATGGAACTAGTTTTATGCTAAAATTTATTAGTGAATAACAATGCCAATTTTACATAGTTTTTTTTTCTCACACTTTCTTTGATTACAACTTCCTCCTTATCACAAAGAATATCCAAATTGATAAGCACTCCCCTAATATTTTTCCTAATTTTTATGATTTCTTAATTTTGATTATAGTTTGTTATCAAATATTTCTAAATTTACTATTTTATCTTTCACTTGAGAATATAAAGTGGAAAAAAAGTTAGATATTATTGGGACAAAATGCATGTATCCTGGTAAGAACACTTCATCTATGTGTGATTCAGGAACTTTGCTTCTTTCCCTGTGTAATTTCACCACCCCAGAGCCTAGGAATCCCCTACACTCAGGTCTTGGGAAAGAAAGACAATAGAGAAGCCATGTATTTTTTTTCAAAAGTCTTGGCCTGGAGGTGGCACACATCACTTTTGTTCACATTCCTCTGTTGAGAATCTTTGCATAGTTATTCTTGGATGCCAGGAAGGTTACAAAATATGGCCTTATCAACATTTTCCTAGAGCCCACTTCAGAAGGAAAAAACTCCTTTTTTGTGAACAACTAGTGGACACTGCCACAATAGGTATTCAACATTTATTACCCACATTGTTCCTCTTCTGATTAGGGTTCCATCTTTCAGATCTTACCAGAGGACTGAGAAGAAACATTAAACGTACTTTGATAGGTGGAGTTGCTTCTTACTCAGACATCTTATTCTGAATGGCATGTATAAGATCCAGGAGTTTGGATATATATTCCAGTATCTAATAAGTGCTTGGAAAATAGTGTCCTAGTACAGAATAGACTAGATATTTAGGGATAATGCCAATAATAACCTTTCTCCTTGAAAATGTTTCCGGTGTACAATGTATTTCATTGTTATAGCAAAATAATTAATTGGTTTGTTAGAATTTCACTAACCATTCCACATTTATCATCTTTATATCTTTTGTAAAGTTTGCTATTTATCCAAGTGCTCTTAGAAGTAAATTGACGAAAAAGTGCTTTGGTCCTATATGAATGAACTCAGAAGCATGGTATATGGCTATTTTAAGATGCTTCTGACAAAATTGTGTTGTTTTATATATATATATATATTGTGTGTGTGTGTGTGTGTGTGTGTTTGGTATGCACTGGAGCAATAATATGCTTTAAGCATTTCATGACATTTCTTGGGCATTACTGCATATGAATAAAACAATAATTAGCAATCAGCTTCATGCTGTTTTTAAGGATATAAAATACACTTTGTTAGTTCCTGGAAGTTGTGTTTTACTTTCTGGTTATTGTCCACATTGTAGTTGTCTGTAATATCAATTGGCAAAAGTCCAAATAGCTAAAATATTATTGATTAAAAACAACTTGAAACTTTCATCACATATTTTAGATTTTGCTGTGAAATATATGTTTAAATGTTAGATAGCGTAGATTGCCTGCCAATGCTGTTTATTCCTACTGTGACTACCATTCTTCTCACTACTCATATTGCCACTGGCCAACTGATCTCCTAAAAAATGAAGAAAAGGGGAGGAAGAAGCTTCCATGCTGTCTTCTCCATTGATAGAACTGCCAGTAGAAACACATTGGATTCAATTAAATCAAACAAGCATTCATTGAACACAGTCACTGGACTAAACGCTCATACAAACATAAAGAATAGTACATGGACCCTGTCTCTAAGAGTTTATTATAAGTGAGGAAACAAATTTATAGACCAGCAATCACAATCTTCTTTTAAAAGTGCTATATTATTAAGTTTTATATGAATGCTATATGAAATTATCTTCTGATACAATAAATAAATAAATAAATAAATAAATAAATAAATAAATAAAACCCCTAAATTAATCAGCACTCCTATACACTTAGCAGAATGTCAAGAACAAAAACATCAATATTGGAGAGGATTTGGAGAAAGAAGAATTCTCATATATTATTGTTGGCAATGTAAAATGGTACTATTGCTTTTGAAAAAGGTATACCAGTTTTTAAAAATATATATATCTGCTCAAAAACTCAGCAGTTCTTTTCTCAAATACTTATTTGGGGTGTATAAAAATACATGCCCCCAAAAAGACTTGCCTCAAAAATGTTGGTAGCAGCTTTAGTTGTATTAGGGTTCATTAGTGAGAGAATGTCCAAACGATGGAATAAAGAGGAATATAATATTGACCCACCCAGCAATATGAATGACCCTCAAAAACTCTATGCTGAGTTGAGGAAATCCTATACAAATCAATCAATACTGTATAATCAATTTATACATAGTTCTAGAACGGGCAGATATAATCTAAGTGGAAAAACAACATCACAACCAGCTCTGAGGCTGTGCAGGTGAGGACTAACTGGGAATAAACATAAAGAAACTTCCTGGAATGATCACATGGGTCGATATTTTGATAGGGATTTGAGTCATTCAGACATATGCATTTGTCAAAATTCAACAAACGTACATGTGGGATTTTGCATTTCATGGTATACAGTTTATCTCAAGATAAAAATATTCTAAACAAATATTTAACTCTAATTAACAAAATTCATGATACAGTTTTTAGTAGAAAGAAATTTATTTTGAAATGCATCATAAATGAATGGAAGGATTTAAGGGAAAATAAATATATAGACATATAATAAAATAGACTACAGTGTTAATGGTAGAACATAGTGGTGAGCATAGTTAGTCTCTGAAAAATTATTTCAATTTCACTATATGTTAAAAAATTATAATAAAATAGTTGGCATAGGTAAAATAGAGCAGAAACGATCTCGTTCTTTCCACCTACGTCACTGAAGCTTCCTTGTGAACTAATGTCACTGTATACTCCTTTAATTTGTTTCTCTCCAATTTTTTTATTGTTTTTGTCTTTCTTAATTTACAAATTTGCTTTACTTAGCTTTCCACCATCCTAAAAAAAAAATCCCTAAACCTGGTATCTCTTCAAATAACTTTTTATTATCCTTTCTGAGTATACTTTGCTATAGATTGAAAAGTATCTAAATTTGCCATCCTGCTTGCTTCCCTTTCTCACCCCAAGCAGTTTGGCATTTATCTTTATAACCAAATTAAAGCTGCTCCCTTCATGGTTAGCAATAACCACCTAATTGCCAAATCCAATGTTCCTTTCTCAGTCCTGGTCTGTTGCATTTGAGGTCACAGCAACAGGCTGAGCAAGGCAGCTGGTTTGGCTCAGAACACTATTATGGTTGTGAAATGACATAACCCACCCAACTGTTTCTTCTGACAGACAAATAAACTGATAGCTAAAGAAGTGCAGGAAAGTCACATTGCAACATCTCTTGGAACACACTTTTTCCTGTTTCTCTTCTCTGAATACTTAATGCTGCTGACCATCTGCAGGTGGGAAACCTTTCTTGCTCCAGTTCCTATGATGTAGATTTTAGTTAATATTCTTTCTTCTCTGTTCCTCCATTTGCTGACCATTATCAAAGTGTTATTAGCTTTCCCTTTCCTTTTTAAAAATGTCTACCTTAAAATGAATCTGTTTCATTAATTTTAATGGTATCTACATATATGTTAAAAATAATGTAAGATATTGAGAATGAAGAGTTTAGACAAAACAGGTGGGTGTATATGAATCTATGCAGTAAGAGCCCCACTCTATAGGTTAGAAAACACACTAGGGGCACTTTTGGACTCAACATAGTTTTGTGCTATACGAAGTGATGGCTTTCAAACTTTCACTAGGTAAGAGATCACATTTTTAAAGTTTAACATGGGCCCTCAACACTTAAAAATATCAGACCAAAGCTAAACTACTCCAGTGGTGAGGAGGTGGAAGAGGGTCAGAGGATTGACCCCTGCCTTTAGTCTTCCAGAGGTCTTCACTGTCACCAAGGTAGGCCCGGAGAGTTTTCTTTAATACTCTGGAACAATGCTCTTTAAAATTTGTGTGCATACCAACCACCTGGGAATTTTATGTGGATGAAATTCTGGATCAGTGGGTCTGGGATGGGATCTGATAGTCTGTAGTTCTAACAAGTTCCCCACTGATACCACTATTGCTGGCCCATGGACCACACTTAGGGAACAAGACCCTAGATTTCCTCTGTGCCAAGTCCAGTTTCAAGGTTAAAGCTTATTATATTCTAGAGAACATTCTGATTATTTTGTCCTCTAGGAGATGAACATTGGTTTCTTTAAAGATCAAGACAGCAGCTATTTTGTTCTCTGTAATGTATAATTATTCCTCTAATGTGCTTTCAATTTCGAGTATTCCACATGGAATTGGATGTTGGCCAGGTAGAATGATCAAAGAGATTGCATTATAATTTCTTTTATCAGGAATTAAAGGAAATTGAGGAGGAAGATCTAGAGACAACAAGGGTTAGGAACAGTAACAGAATCAAAACTCTTCCAGGAAACTCAAACCTCATTTGGGACAGATAGTTGCAAGTTCAGGCACAGGAACATCAATAAAGGCACCGAGATTCTAAGGGTTGTTTAACAGCTCTTCTTGGATTCAGACTTCTACGCTGCCTTTCTACGGCAACTGGAAAAAAAATCTTTTTAGTGAAGAATGACTCTTGATGAGAATAGTTTTCACAAGGGAGGTTAGGGCATGCATCAGCTGGATGGTGATGTCAGCATAATGGGTCGATTCTGTAAGACTACAGAGCCTGAGTCTTTGACCTCCAAACCTTATACTCATTTGTCCATTCTCAATCTGAAAACTTCCTTCTTCTTCTCTCTCCATGGTCTTTTCTCTTTCATCTGTAACTCATTTAAAATTCTAGGTAGATGACCTCCATATTTCTATCTTCAGCTTTGATCTTTCTGGAGTCTTTGTTTCTGTTCCAAAGGTTATTTATTTATTCATTTCTCTCATTCATTTATTCATTTGTTCATGATATATTAATATAGAGACATAAGGAGAGAGAAAGCCTAAACCAGTCCTTAGAGTTCCTGTAGGAAAGATAAAAAGCACAGTAATTTTACTACATTGTGTAACTGCCAGTCCCTAATTCCCCTAGCACTTTGGGGTCTCACTCACTTTCCTTTAATTACTAGACAATATGACCTTGGCCCTCATCCCAAATACTATGGAATGCTTGGTGACACCCTCACTCCCCATTTTTGAGCAGTCCTTTGGCTCTCTCCTATGTCTGGACAGCATTTGCTCCAAATTCCTATCTGGTGTTAATGACATCATGTTACCTCTTAAAGCCTGCTGTCCTGTTGCCACACCGTCTTGTGTTAGGCATGAGTACTGCCTATCCTATTTCACATCCTCCTGAAGCCCTACAACATAGGCTCTTGCCAAGAATAAACTTAAGCAAATGTTAGGTATACTGGAGAGGAGGGAAGTACAGAAAGCTAGAAGGGGACTTATGCTTTGTAGGCATTTTCTTGCTGGTATCTTGCTCCACAGGTCTCAGTCTGCTGTCTTAGTTCTGGGGACCTCCTATCTCCATGGTACTATCCCTTTAAAGAGTTGGCCCTCAACCCTGCTACCTTTATCTCAGTAAGAACAATGCAATAGGGCTCCTTTGTCTCAGTCCTTCCTTATCTGATCACGCACCTGGAGCCTCACCTTTTACAATCATTAAAGGTCACTCATGGTGTCATCCTAAAGAATGATTTTTTTTCCTTCCAAAGAAAAATTCTCTCTTTCTAGGTCAATCACCTCAAAAGTAATGGTAATTTTTTTTTTCTCCTCGAAGAAGTGTGTAAAAAGCATTATAGAAACAGCTGTACAAATTATAGATACTGTAGCTATCTACAACAGAGGCAAATCTTAGAAACATCTTATGTAGTATAAAAGGAGGTTATAGAAAAACATGTGATTCCATTATCTAAAGGCTTAATGTGGGTTTAAAAACACTATATGATATATAATAATATATATGTGAAAAAATTATTTTAAAGGTTATCTTTTGGGGAAGCCGGGATGGTTCAATGGGTTAAGCACTCACTTTGCAGCCCTGGGGACCGAGGATCAAATCCTGGCCTTGGCCCATGTGGACCCATATGCTGAACTGGGGTGTGCCCCCAGTTTGATTCTCACCAGGGTGAGACCCTGGCCTAGTTCCTGCCCTGTGCAGCCCCACTCCCACCTGTGGAACAAAACTATATGGAAAAACCAATGATGTGCAACTATGGAGACTGTTTTGAGCCCTCCCCCTTCTCTCTGTCTGTCTCTGTATCTCTCTCTCTCTCTCTCTCTCTCTCTCTCTCTCTCTCTGTCAAAAACAATAAAAATAAATCTTTAAAAGATAGCTCTATGCCATAGAACAGGGCAGTGTTACCTGCAGGGGCCTGGAGAGGCTGCAGGATGAGATGAGGCAGAAGTCTGCAAGAAGCTTCAAAACTGACAATGATGTTTCAGTTCAGAACTTGGGTAGGGCTCATAAAATTGTATTTTATTTTTGTGCTTCTAGGTGCTATTTGTCATACATAAATTCTTTGTGAAGTGATATGATGAGGTATGTGCAGGATTCTCCAGATTCACAGATAAAAACCTCAGATTTGGAGTAGGGGATCCAAGGAAACTGCCAGGGAGGGTGAGTCTTGGAATAATATTAAAAGATGAATAGCTGTTTTTATTTATAAGTTGAAATTGCAACTCTTCTAGTTTAATCTGTGGAAGAGAAAGAGGCCACATACTAAACCTGACAAGTTAAGGGGAGGCCAGCGTGGCAGGCCTTACAAACTCAGAGACTGAAAGTTCACACACAGGATAATCTGAACATAAAAATTCCTAATGAAAAGCAGGTCAAGACCGGTAATCACATCCTCAGCCTGTAGCTTTCTTGACAAAGGTCAGTTGTTACCTAAGTGAGCCTATCTATTGTCTTTTTGCATCTAAAATAACATACCGTACTCTTAGAATGTCAGAGTAATGCCTTTTTCTGGACCTCTCAGGGCACAACCCTCTGAACCAGAGCAGGAGACCACAGAACCCCTCATTGTTATCTTATTCCCTGAATATTTCTATGTGCAGCAAATGTTCATTGTTCCCACCAGTGTAAAAGTAGTATCCATCTCTCCAATTTACTTTTTAGCCAATCCCAGAGATTTTCCCACTTTGCTTTCTCCTACCCCCTTAATCTACCACCAATAGATTTTATGTAACCCTCCTTCTGTCTCTTCCTAGGGTTCTAATGTATGAGATGTGATTAAAAGACACAGAGAATATTTAAATAAAAAATAATGGTTATAGTAAAAGACATATTGCCATTAATCTCACTCAAAATATTCTTCCTCTCTTTAAGGTGTCTTTTACTGTAATCACTTTTTTTGTAATTTACACATTTTGATCACATGATTTAGGTCACACATTGCTTCTGGAACAGCAATTTCTGCCAAATAAAAAACATTACAGTGTGTTCTCATCCACCTTATTTACCAGATCTGACATCATGTGACTTCTGGCCCTTCCCTGAAGTCAAAACAACCAGGAAAAGTAAATGTTTTGGATTGATTCAGGACATCACAGCAGCTACAACAGTGCAACTAAAGACACTCACAAAAGAGGACTTCCAGAACTGCTACAGAAAGTGACACCAATAATGGGATAAGTGTGTTTGAAATAATGGGAGGATTATTTTGAGGGGGAATTAATAATAATGTATCTTTTACTGTAATAAAAATTTTACATTTAAACATTCAGCATATCTATTGATCACACCTTGTGTAAACTAAGCTGCAAAACTGCCATTCTCCAGAGCATTTTCTTAATCCATTGAGATTTTGGTTCCCTGGCAATTATTGTCAAGCTCAAATAAACTCATTAAAGTCCACATACTTGCACATTTCTTACGTTGAAAAATCTCAGACAACTTCTGTTGAAAGTTAGCTTCCCAACATATCACCAAAATAACATGTTAAGACAGTTGTTTATTGCTTCTATGGTGAGGAAGAACACTACTTGAACAATGTCAGTGGCATCCCAGGGCAGGTAAGAACAATACTGGGGTATTTTTTGAGATTCTGAGGTCTGGTGCATAATTCTGAAATCAAATTGAAATCAATGTGGGATAGAGGTATGGGGAGGCATGCTTAGAGAAGATTAGGTAAAGATCATGATTAATAGTGTAGAATTAGTAGACACAGGAAGAACAGGGTTTTATTGCAACGGTTCATGGAATGTAGGGATGCAACTTGATCATTTCTACTGAAGACTTAAGGTTCCTTGAATGAACAATTATTTTTTCCAGAGTAGGATTTTCTTTTTCTTTCTTTTTTTTCTTTTTTCTTTTTTCGAGATTTATTTTATTGTTTCAAGAGAGGGTGAGAGAGTGAGAGAGAAGGGGGAGGACCCAGGGCAGTCTCCGTAGTTGTACATCTTTAGTTGTGACACGGTTTCATGCCACACAGGTGGATGTGGGGCCATGTGGGGTGGGAACAGATTGAATGGGGGCCTCCCACTCAGTACAAGTACTGTCGCCATGGGGCTCAGGGGTTAACAGTTGTGCTGTAGTTCAGCACATGGGTTTACACAGGCCATGGCCAGGAATTGAAACCCGGACCTCACAATTGCAAGGCAAGGGCTCAACCCACTGACCTATGCTAACATCCCTTCAATGAACAATTTGTAATTTGAATTTAATTGTTCATTAAAGTATATCTTATTTAATAAAGTCACTTGGAACTTTTATCATCTCCTGTAAGAATTCCCTGGAATACTAAAATTTTGTTGGTAAAGGCATTAGAATAAGAAAGCCATTTTAATGTAGAGCTTAGGCTATGCAGATAGTTTCAATTCTCAGTAATCTTTTCTATGCTATTCAAAGGCAGCCTTCTTAACAAGTGAGGAGAGGGCAATTAAATTTAGAGTCAAAAATTTTGCATCTGCTTCCTGGTAATGCTATTGGCAGCTTGGATGAGCCACTGTGCCCCTTTAAGTCTCACTTGTGATGCTTTTGGAAAGGAAGACCATTTAAGGATGGGCACTGGAATTAAATGAAGAAAGAGCTTTAGTATTACTGTGTTAATTCACCCAAGATCCTGTGGGGGAGGAAAGATATCTTTTGGTTTACTCATCTACATTCTCACTTGGGTCCCCTGTAACAAAAGATGTTAACAGGAGAAAAGTGTACAAATTTATTTAATATAAAGTTTACCTTACATGGAAGCTTTCATGAGGAAATGAAGGCCCTAATAAAACTTGAGTGTTTTTATGTTGGTTTGGTGAAGAATTGCTTTCATGCAGATAGAAAACAATTCACAAAAATAAAGAAAAATTATTTTAGGAATAAATTTTATTAGAAATATAAGAAATCAGATATCATTATATTGCATAATTATTCATTATAAAGCCCTTATTAAAATAATATTTAAAAGATACCTTTTAAAATGTAAATCTGCAAAAATTAGATAGGACAAAAAAACAGTTCATGGGTGAGTGTAGTAAATGAGGGGAAATAGCAAGGCCTGTTGGTGCAGATTCTACTCTGTGTCTTTGAGATAAGGATGGTTCCTTCTTCCAGGTGTAAGAAGGACACCTCACACAAGAGGGTTTTAGGATCTGTTTCAGAGGATGCCAGAGATGTCCTCCTGCCATGCCATCTCTCAAATTTCTTCAGTTTAAAATATCCACTATGCTAAGGTGCTGTATTTTGGGGTAGTGTGTCCTTAACTCCATCAACTCCCTCCACCTACCATCTCTAAACTGGTCAGAAATTCAGCCTTGAATATTGACACCTCTCTAAACATGGTATAATATAGGCAAGTTTCACATTAGTGTTTAAAACTTTTTACATAATGATGAAAATTGTGAAAGAAAACAATTTTGGTTTACTTATAGCAGAATTAAAAGCAAGGATATTGAACTTAGCTTTAAATTCTACCTGGAATTTGGAATTTCTGCCAATGCATTCAGCTTACACAATATTATAATTGACTGGTTCTACATATCTACCTTTTTGCTGTGTGTGAATGTGTGCGTGTGCAGATTTAGCATCCAGAATGAGCTAATTCTGCTTTAGTCATGCTTACTGGGAAATGGTGATTCAACTGTTGCAAAACTTTGAAAGTGTTCATTAATTAAGGCTTAATTAATGCAGAATGACAATTAAATGTTTATGGAGTATATGTCATCTACATGAATACCATGCATTTATTATACTCATGAATATTGAGATGAATACAAATGAATTCCAATGACCAAAAATCTTTAAAAGTTGGTCCAATTGGATTACTGTGGATATATATGCAATATTATATGCCTCATGCTACTGAAAGAGATTTGAAGCAACATATTATAATCCATAATCTAAATGCAGGGAAAGCACTATATTATTATCACAGTAACAGCAGCTTTTTAAAAAATAAAATCAGCCTCTGAGAAAAGGCATAGATCATTTCTTTAACTTCTTGCTCAATAATTTATATGCCCTAAAAATATTAGAATTCTAGATTCATGATACGAAAAGTCTGTGATTTCAAGAACATTGAGTGTTTCTTAAAATCAAATGTCTGTTATTTTGTGCTAAATGGAACAGCTATACATTGTAGAATCTAAACCAGAATAAGGTGAATGGCTATGTAAGATTTGCTTGTTCATTTCAAAATTACATAGTTTCATCAAGTCCTAGGCTTGTATACCAGGTTCCAGTATTCAACAGAGCCAGAAGTTTGCCATGGTAACTGCTATGTTCTTTTTTATATATAAAGTCACAGACTAATAAGCAAGAACCATCATGCCAGGATTCTCTCCCAATTTGTTCATTGCTATATTTTTTACTGATGTTCATTATTTACAGGTAATTTAAGTTGGGTGCCTCCACACTTTGTTTTTGATTGAAGTTTATAATCATGATACTGATATTCGATCCTAGATTAAGAATGTAGTACATACTTTCAAAATGACTGTACAATTATGTGTTCTATATAGCTTAATATTTGACTTAGTTGGGGGCCCACCTATTTTTTTAATAGAAAATGCAAGGCCTGGAATCTGTCCTTTAGTTTTCTCCTAACAAACACATTGGCCTCCTTATTACTTTCTTCACCACCAGTCACACATATACCGTCTAGTAACAAGTTCATAAATCATTTTATCAATAGACATTTTTTTAGAAAAACTAAGTGTAATTAAATAGTTACCATAGAAAACTTTATTATAGCAGAATAGGCTTACAGAAGAAATTGAAGCATTTTTCTGAAAATTCACACTGACAGAAAATAATTTTACAAAATGAAAGAAAAATTATTTCAGAAATATATTATATTAGAAATATAAGAACTCAGATACAGTTATGTTGAGTAATTGTCATTTGTAAAGCCCCTATTGAAATTATTATATTTAAAATACAGGGTCCAGCAGAAGTAATGCCCTTTTTAAAGTAGTATAACTCGTTAAAAAGAAGGGGAGTGTTATATCTGCCAGACCCTGTATATCTTTTTCTTTCTTTCTGGGATTTATATCCTCATTAAAAAAAAAAATTTATTTTATTGTTTTTGAAAGAGACAGAGAGAAGGGGGAGGGCCCAGAGCAGTCTCCATAGTTGTATGTCATCAGTTTTCAATATGGTTTTGTTCCACACAGGTGGGTGCATTGGGGAGGGTAACACAGGGTGAAAACCGGGCAGAGCCTTACGCATCAGAGGCATGCCCTTGCGAGCTGGGGGCTGAGCTGGGGGCTGAACCGGGGCCTATCCCATTGGAAGCTTGCCCTGATGAAAACTGGACTGGGACTATGACCCAGTTCAGCATATGGATCCGCACAGGCCAGGTTTGGGATTCAATCCTTGGATGCTGGGGCTGCAAAGCAAGTGCTTAACCTACTGAGCCATCCCAGCATCCGCTATATTATTGTTTGAGAGACGGTGAGAGAGAGAGAGACGGGGGGAGGGCCCAGAGCAGTCTCCATAGTTGTACATCATTAGTTGTGATATAGTTTTATTCCACACAGGTGGATGTGAGGCTGCAAGGGGTAGGACCCAAGTTCCCCACCAGCCCAGTGGTTAACAGTTGTACTGCAGTTCAGCATGTAGGTTTTACACTGGCCATGGTGGAATTCAATCCTTGGACCTCATGGTTGCAAGGCAAGCTCTCAACCTTCTGCACGGTATCTCAGCACACCTTGGAACCTGTGTATCTTTAAAAATGTAAATTGAAGGTGATTCTGGAATTCTCAGCTACAAAGTCTCCTCTCATTATTCATATTTAACATCACACTAAAATCCTAGCTAGCACAATAGACAAAAAATTAAAAATGCAAAATAATATATACCAAATAGAGAGAAATAAAATTGTGTTTGTCATAGATAACAAATTATCAACATAGAAAATCTCAAGGAACCAACAACAACAATAAAAAATACATCCTGCAACTAATCAGTGATTATAACAAGGTGGTAGGATATAAGGTTAATATACAAAAGTTAACTGCTTTCCTTTATACCAGCAGTGAATCATTAGAATTCAAAATTAAAAAGTACAAAACCATTTAGAATAACACCAAAAAAAAAAAAAAAAAAAGAATTACTTAGAATTCAGGGGTGGGCAGTTGTTTTGGCTTGGGGCCACTTTGTGGAAATGAAAGTTAGCGGAGGGCCACACCTTTTAAAATGACTACATTTATTAATTAACTTTGCATTTCAGAAAAGCGATAAATTGTATCATAAAAATCTGATGTCTTGGTGGGCCACAAAAATCATGCAGCCCACTGGCTGCAGTTTGCCCACCCCTGAATAAATCCACCAAAATATGAACAAGTTGTCTATATGGAAAACAATAGAACTCAGATGAAAGAAACCAAAAAATATAAATAAATTGAGAGATTTTCTCCATTTCTCATCTATCCCCAGAATACTCTAGAAACTTGAGAGTCCTTAGCACGTATGTTTTCCATACCACCCACATTCAATTACTAAGAGCTGTTTAGCATACCTCCAAAATATAGTTTAATTCATCTAGATCTCTCCATCTCTATGTCAAACATGCTAATTCAAAACACTACTCACAATTGCTTCCCTAGGACACTGCATAGCTTCTTATTTGCTCTTCCTACTCCATTCTTGTCTCTCCTCCAAAATATTCTCAATACAGAGGCAAGAGTGAATTTTTAAACTGTAAATAATATACTGTATTATTTTCCAGCTTTAGAAATCTTTATTAGTGGGTGTTATAGTTCAGAAAATTTCTTAAGTTCTCAAATTAAGGACATTGACAAGTTCTTAAATTCCTTAAAGTAATCTTCAGATAAGTATTTGTATGTGTTGGTCCCTGCCTACCTCTTCAACTTTGGCTCTTGCCATTTTTCTCTTTATTCACTTTACCTTGGATACTATCGCCTTCTTATATGTGCTCAGATGTCCCATATATTCTCCCCACTCTGTACCTGCAAATATACCATTCCTTCTGACTGAAGAATTATTTCCTAGTTTATTCATCAAGATGATTCCTGCTTGTATTTTATATCTCAGCTTAAATATCATTTCTTCAGTAAGTCCTTTTCTGACTCTGATTCTAATTTTCACCTTCTTATTATATGCTATATGTACACGCTTTCATTTCATAGCATTTATTCCAATTATTATCTAAATTTGTTTTATAATATTTTATTCATTACCTTTCTCCCTCTCTTCCTTTTCAGACAGTACATTTCATGTGTACAGGGATCCTTTCCCAATCTCTCTCTCTCTTTTTCTCTCTCATGTTCAATTCTCAGTATCTAGCACAAGACTTTGCCAGCACACTCTGAAAATAATTGTTGAATTAATAAATATACTGACAGATCTATTATTTTATCTAGATATTACAGGTAATAAAGTACATAAAATGACCACTTAAGAATACAGCTTGATTATTCTTATATATGTATATATTTGTAACCACTATATTAATCAAGATATAAAAGATTTCAAAATTTGAATATAATGTTTATTTCTTAACTTGAAACTTTCCGCTAAGAATCCCAGGTATGGTATAGTGGTTTAGAATAGTACTTCTCAAATTTCAACAAGCAAGAGAATCACCTGAGAATCTTGTTAAAATATAGGTTCTGGGGGAGGCTGGGATGGCTCAGTGGGTTAAGCACTCACTTTGCCGCGCTGGGGACCAGGGATCGAATCCCGGCCCCGGCCCGTGTAGACCCATGTGCTGAGCTGGGAGCTCCCCCAGTTCAGTTCTCTCTCTGTCTCTGTCTCTGTATCTCTCTCTCTCTGTCAAAAATAAAAATAAATAAATAAATAAATACTAAAAATATAGGTTCTGATTCATTACATCTGATGTTGGCCTCAAGGCACTGAATCTCTAACAAGCTTCTTGGTGATGCTGGTGTGGCCAGTCTACAAGCCACAGATTGAGTAGCACTGCTTTAGAGAAGGGATATGTGAATCAGATGAAATACTGGGTTCAAGTCCTGATCTGCTACTTGGTAGGTCTCTGAACATAGACCAATTACTTAACCTCTTCATGACTCACTTTTTTTACTTATAAAATAGGAGCAATAAGGTCTATCTTGCTAGGATTGTTGTAGGATAATATGAGCTGATCTGAGTCATAATGTTTGGTGTTCAATATATTAAGTTTCCCTACCATTTATATCTGGTCATGGGACAACTTGACATGTAGTCCACAGCATTGGATGAAGTTTCTCATCTATAGAGTTAGATAGCTCATCAATTACTAAACCTTTGTAATTTTCCATCTGCCTCTTATTTTGTTTCACTTACCTATTATACTTAAGAAGAAAATGTGGGGGGAAAAATCAAGAACACTATTAGATAGAGGGAAGTGTGGCTAGAGATAAATAATAAGCTTAAAACAATGGTGAAAGAAGTAAAACATCTAATCAATAAGTGTTTACTGAATGCCTTCTCTGAGTCAGGCTGGTCCCAGCTCTGTAAAAGCTCACAGCCTAATGGAGAGATAGAAGATAAATATATATTTGAGCTAGGAGTATTTTGCTAGGAGAATTCAAAACTCCAGGAAACCATTACTATTCACTTTGATTTGAGAAGGTTTCTATAACAAAGACTCAGGAGAACCTATAATACCCTGAGACCTGTGTAGAGCTAATTTACTTTTGGTTCTTTGCCCATTTCTGTCAACTAAATGCGAGGTCTAGTTCTTTCTTATTTTCATAATTAAGTTCATAGAAAAACCTCTCTATGGTCTTTCGGGTAAAGTACAAATCCCATAGTTGATACCCAAAGCAATTCACAGATGGATAACGGCCCTCCTTGGTTGTCTAACCCCACCATGCCCACTCTGCAGTTCCTTACTTCAGATTTATTATCAATTTTCATTCCTGCAGTGGGATAATTCTTTTTAATATTCCTGGGCCTTTGGGTTTACTGTTGCCTTCTCTTGGAAGTCCCTTTCTTCTAAATCCTATTTAATTGTCAAGAGTAACATTAGCACTTTCTTTCCTAGGGAAAGTTCAGACAATTCCCATTCTGAGATAATTGTACCATCCTTTTGCTTTTGTGTATATTTATGTCATGACATGTATATTCTACTCTGACCATTGGTTTATTTGCTGACCCTCCAGGAACTATATACTGTTTAAGAATAGACCTGAGCCATATATTTCTGTGCCACCTATACAAATGGCAGGGAGCCTCACACTTAGGGATCCCGTAATGTTATCTGTAGAAAAAGCAAACAAAAATTTGCTCCTCAATCAAGATGCTACATAGGAAAACTTCAAAGTTATTAATTTTTTTTATATTCAATTAAATTCCACAGAAATTTGTATGGACAGGTTACTATGTGATGGAGAGCCAAGATAAATATAATAGTAACATTTAAGATGATTAGCATTTAAGACATAAAATAAAATAAAGTTCAGGGAAATATATACAAGATAACTGAGGTAAAACAGCAAAGTTTTAATGATTCTATTAAAACTAAGTGTCCATTAAAAAATGGGCAGTGGACCTGAACAGATACTTTTCCCAAAAAGACAAAAAAACAGATACATGAAAAAATGCTCACCTTCACTAGCTATTAAGAAAATGCAAATCAAAACTACAATGAGATGCCACCTCCCTGTTAGAATGGCTATTATCAATAAGACAGATAATAACAATTGTTGAGGGGTTGTGGAGAAAAAGGAACCCTCATACACTACTGGTGGGATTGTAAATTGGTCCAGCCACTATGGAAAACAGTGTAAATGTTTCTCAAAAATTAAAAATAGCATTACTGTAAGTCCCAGAAATTCCTCTTCTCTGTATCTACCCCAAAAATTTGAAAAAAAATTTTTTTGTAACAATACATGTAGCTGGATGTTTATTGCAGCATTATTCATCATGGCTAAGACTTGGAAATAACCAAAGTGCCCTTCAATAGATGATTGAATAAAGAAGATATGGCACATATATATAATGGAATACTACGTAGTCTTAAGAAAAATGAAATACTGTCACATGTGACAACATGGATGGTTCTTGAGATTATTGGGCTAAGTGAAATAAGTCAGACAGGAAAAACTGAACCATGTGATTTTACTCATGTGGTATATAAAACTGAAAGCAACAGATTAACAAGACAAACAAAAAATTATAGACACAGTCAATAGTTTAGTGGTTACTAGAAGGCAAGCAGGAACAAGGGGTGGTAAAAGCGGGTAGAGGGGGGTCTAATATATAGTGATAGAAGGAGAACTGACTGGGTGGTGAACACACAAGGCAATATATGTGTTGTGTTATAGAAATGTATGCTTGAAATCTATATAACATTACTAACCAATGTCACTCCAATAAATTCAATAAAAATTAAAAACAAACAAATAAAACTAAGTGTATTGACAGAGAGAGAGATCTATAAATTGGGCTTGTGGGCAAGTGAGGGTAAAGGATACAGTTGAACTGGGAAGTGTTTTTGTGGGCATGGTTGGGGATTTTTTTTTTTTTAAAAAGCTTCCTGGGTATTTGTCCTAGAGAGGTAAGTCTAGAGGTATTGAAGTGGAATCCAGAAAAAAAGAGCAGAATGTGAAACAATGTTTTGTTTCTTTCTAGGTTGTTGAGACTAGACCTCTAGAGAAACATAGTCTAATAATAAATATAATTCTCTTGAGTTTCATTTCATTGGGCTATTCATACACCTGAGAATAATATTAAGGAGCTGAAGAGATCCCTGTTCTATTGCAAAGGCTGGTAACTAAGACTTGCTGGTCAAATGCTGCCTGTAGCCACTTTTTGTAAGTAAATTTTATCATACCACATCCTCACCCATTCATTTACATGTTGGCTATGACTGCTTTCACACTATAACAGAGTTGAGTAGGAGTGAGAGAGATCATGTGGCCCGCTTGAAACCTAAAATGTCCATTCGGCCCTTTACAGAAAAGTTTGCGGACCTCTACTCTAGCCTCACACAGTTCTTGCTTTAATAATGCAGACAGGAAGCTGCAGTCCTGTAAAAGTGATAAAATGCAACTGTTGTTGCAGCCCATATACTGTCTGATGTGCTTTTGTCTTTTCAGACTGTTAACAAATATTTCATTAGTTCATGAAAACTGTGTACATGTAAGCTGTTAACAAAAACAAATACTATGCTGTTTCATTTTACTGTTAGAGTGAATTTAGATAGAATGAAGATCAGTGTAAGGGTTTCTTATATATCAACGTAAGAATTCATAGCTCAGGCATTTTGAGGGGTGGGGGATAATTTCTAATAAAAAATAAAACCTTAATATGTACATATACTTAGACTTAGTAAATTTTATTTATCCTATGGAAACAAATGTGAATATGCAAGAAGATTTAACCATTAGAATGATTTTATATAATATAAAAGATTTGAAATTAAATATCCAGCAACAGAAGATTCAGTCAGCAAATAAAGGTTTAACCATATGCTGAAATTAAAATGTTATACATGCCATTAATTAAATAATTAAAATATGAGTGTTTATAAATAAGAAAATATTATTTATCAACTTGCCATTTACTATTAGAGAAGACATACAACTGGAAAGGTATATAGCTAACACTATTAGGTGTTATCAACAGATGGAAAAATTACAAGTGAACTAGTTTTTTCTAATATGTGCTCTTCAAGTTGATATGTATATTTCAAAAATTATGAAAAAATACCCCATTCCTAATGCACACATATACATCATAACCACCCCCTTCCCTTTTATTTCATGGACATAACAGATAGCCTTGAGCGGATACAATGTCCAAAACAGGTAGTCTAGAGTTTGTACCAATCTATTCAACTTCCAAGGTTTACACACTTCGTTTATATGTATATTAAACACATACACATGAATGGGAAGCAGTACTACCCTTGAATTATTTTTTACCTTTTTTTTTATGTACACAACTACCCTTCACTTAAAAACAACAAAACCTAAAAATAATTTATTCAGGGGAAGCTGGGATGGCACAGTGGATTGAGTGCTTGCTCACTTTGCAGCCTGGGGGACCGAGGATCGAATTCTGGCCCCTGCCCGTGTGAACCCACATGCTGAGCTGGGGAGTGCCTCCAGTTCAGTTCTCACTGGGGCGAGACCCCGGCCCAGTTCCTGCCCTGTGCAGCCCCGTCCCACCTGTGGAATGAAACTATGTGCAAAAACGAATGATGTGCAACTATGGAGATTGTTCTGGGCCTTCCCCCTTCTCTCTGTCTCTGTCTCTGTATCTCTTTCTCTGTCAAAAACAATAAAAATAAATCTTGAAAATAATTTATTCATATTATGTTCTATAAATAGCCCTGAGTTGAATGGTAAAACCAGGTATCTAATTTTCATACTTTCTAAAATTTGTGTTTTTATTTACTTTACATCATTGAATGTCATAAATCTCATGAGTTATTATCTCATTTTCATATAAAAACAGTTGATATATAACTGAAGATAAAACACCAGGAAAAAAGAGGGCAATTTGTATTGAAATTTTCCCAGTGTTATTTCGTGAATCAGCATCATGTGATAATTATTAAACTTCTCATGACATTCTGTGCTTTCCAAAATTGTCTTGAGATAAAGCAAGGTATCAGTACAGTGATGCTTTTGAATTCGAACTTAATTCATCCCAGAACCCTGTTCAAGATCCAAAATGTTCAAGTTCCAAGATAAGTGCATTTGGATAAAACTACGGACTGCACAGTGGATACATCCCACACAAACAACGTATTGGCATTCAGATTCCAAAACAGCGTTCAGATTCCAAAATAGCGTTAGGATTCAGAGGCAAAAATTGCTTGATTTTTTGTTTGGATTCCAAGTTTTTTAAGTTTTGGGGCATTCAGGTTCCAAGGTATCACTGTATAAGTTCCTCAACTCAACTTTCATAATATTCTTTAGTGATAAAACAATGTTTACCTGTGTTTAGTTTCATAGAAGTCTCTCAACATTATAATATATTTATTTCAAGTATAAATTTACTAGGTCTTCTTAAAAGTTCAACAAATTTTAATGAAATACAGTTATGTTTCTACTGCCTCAAAATCTGAACCTTTATTGTCACCAATGTCATAGGTATCGTAGGAATTAAATTAAACAATATTGATAAGATGCCCAATGTATTACTACTGCTTGGCAAGCTCTGTCACTCAACATACAGTTTCTAATTTTGTTGATCAAACATGTCATCTGGCAAAATAAAAACCAGACAATTGGTATGTTGACCAGTACTTCCATTTTCAACTAATTATTGTGGGCAACATACAAAACAGCTTTAGTCTCAAGTACTTAGTTGGCTTCTGGGGAAAATTTTCTAGATGTACTTTCAAAGTTAAGATTCAGTTTCCTCTTCACCTTTTTCTATTTCTCTTCTAGGGAAACATGGAAAGTCAACCCTCTTCCATCATAGGCCAGGAAGATTGAAATAAGAAGTAGGGCGTGATTCTAAGTAATACGGCAATGTTCGTTTCTGAGGGAGTGTCATTTACATATGCTTCTGAAGGTCCCTGTTTTCAAATATCTTCAGCAGAATTCCTGCAAAGTGCTGTCACCATTGTCAATTTAATGCTGGAGCAAACTTGTTGACCAAGTTCTAAAACGAAAAGCAAGATGTTCTTATGAAGGATTTCAGAGAATTACAGTTCCTGTTTTAGACTGAACCTCAGATTTTTCCACCCACATTGAGTTTAGAGAGAGTCATACACCGACTTCAAAACAAAAACACTAATCACCTCCACATTTTTTAATGCCTTGTTTTTCTCCTCCATGAAAGTGTTTACCCAGACTGAAGTACTTTTTTTTTTCTGAAGCCCAGACATGACATGGTATTTGCTTCCTCAGTTCTCTGTGTTAAATGGTTTCTTATAATTCGTGACGATTATGGGATGGTTACATAATACAAAAATCACTTAAATGTGGAGCAGAAAATCTTAAGTGGTGGTACATAAAAGGCTTATTTCCTTTAATGCTGTCTCTAGGAACATAGATTAAGATGGATTGCCAAGGGCGGGGGGATCCCATCTTTAGTTTAGTGCCCCCAAGTGATTAACACTTTGAGTGCTCCAGTTACTCTAATTTTTTTTCATGTCTTTGAAGCTTTTATAAAGTTTCACTTTTACCTTTATTTTTATTTATTTATTTATTTTTATTTTATTTTATTTTGCTTTTGATAGAGAGAGAGATACAGAGACAGAGAGAAGGGGGAGGGCCCAGAACAGTCTCCATAGTTGTACATCATTGGTTTTTCCACATAGTTTAATTCCACAGGTGGGCGCGGGGCTGCACAGGGCAGGAACTGGGCTGGGGTCTCACCCGGTGAGAACCAAACTGGGGCACTCCCCAGTTCAGCATATGTGTCCACATGGGCCAGGGCTGGAATTCGATCCTTGGTCCCCAGGACTGCAAAGTGAGCTCTCAACCCATTGAGCCATCCCAGCTTCCCCATTACCCTTATTTTTAGACTGTTCTTTCCATTAAATGAACTATGGGAATGTGTAATATACCACCTACATACTACATAAAAGTATTGTCACTCTGGCTTACAAAGTGTTTAAGTGCCAAACAGGGCACTCACTGTAAATGGCTCACAGAATGCTACCAGAAAGAAGAATATATAAGGATTATCTGGAAAGTATCCAGCCATGTAACTGTTCTCATTATATGGACAGTGGCTGTTTTTTTTTCCCAGACAGCTTTTGTATATTCATTCAGAAAACCCAAGGAGATACATTTTGAAAGAAAAAAAGATTCAGGAACAAAAGGTTCTTAACTGCAAAGAGGTAACAATAAACGTATAAAGAAGAGATATCAGATATGAAGATTTCAGTTTGTTTAAAGAGGAAATGTCTGTGAAATGAAAATGTGAAATACGAAGACTGTTTTTTTATTACATAATTTTGCTGAGATATAAATAAATGTATTTGTTGGTAATTTATTTTTTAATGCAGAAATTGGGCATAATGATTTCTGCTTTTCTGGCAGCTGTTAGTTTAGGATGTCTGTATTTTATCAACTTGTTTTCCAAAAGGAGGAAGGCATTTCTCCCAAATATTTGCCTGATCAGTTGGGTAAGTGGAGGTGCCATTTTCTCAAAAAAAGAATTACTGGGATTGGAACAGATTAGGATGGGCTACAAGGAGTTAGATATAGGACGTATGAAATCTGAGATGCCTGGAGATTTCTAAGCAACAATGCCAAGTAAGGAGTTGGGATGGGCACTCCAGGGCAATATTTGGATTGGAGGTAGCCATTGTCAAGTCATTGTCCTGTGGTACATTTTCAGGGCCAGTAAAATGGATATAAAGCATAAAGTAGAGTGTCAGGACTAAGTCTTGAAGTCAAAAGCATCCTTAGGTTTAAGCATGGATAATAATTTACATGTCCTTACTCAGAGCAGATTTACAAAGGACAGCCACCACTTTTATTTTATGAATTAGAAAGTGAGGATTTAGAATATAAAGTAATAGTCCAAGGCCAACCTGCTATTAAGTACCAGAACTAGGATTTAAACACAAGTCCGTTTTGTTCTAAAACACCTATGTCCATGAGTACAAAGTGTTATCACTGCATCATTTACTTAATAGTTCCTATGTGCCATGTACTTTTACAAAAAATAACTTCATTCAATCTTTTCAACAACTCTACTGTAAGGTATTATTATTCCAGCTTTGTTTGTAAGAAATCTGAGAATCACAAAACTCTAGTGATTATCAGATGGCTACTTTTGGGGGAGCAGGATTCATACCTGTGCCTGCCCTCCACCTTCACACGTCATGTTGCCTCTCTGACAAGCAGAGGTCACACATCACTTCTGGTATAGCAATTTCTGTCAAATAAAAACATTACAGTGTGTCCCCTCCAGCTTATTCACCAGATCTGGCACTATGCAACTTGTGGCCCTTTCCAAAAGTTAAAATGACTGTGAAAGGTAAATGTTTTGAATTGATTAAGGACATTGAGGCAGCCATGACAGCACAACTAAAGACACTCATGGAAGAGGACTTCCAGAATTGCTTTGGAAAGTGATAAGAACAATTGTATAAGTGTGTTCAAAGTGAGGACAAATATTTTGAGGGGGATTAATGGCAATGTGTCTTTTACTGTAATAAATTTATTTTAATTAAACATTCACCATATATATTTTTTTTAAGATTCATTTTATTGCTTTTGACAGGGAGAGACAGAGACAGAGAGAGAGACAGAGAGAAAACTGATGTATGTCATCAGTTTTCAACATGGTTTTGTTCCACACAGGTGATTGGGGGCAGGGGGCCATGCAAGGTAGGAACAGGGCCAGGGGCCTCCTGCCTGAGGGAGGCATGTCTCCATGAGCTGGGGGCTGAACTGGGGACCCCTCATGTGTGAAGCTCACCCCAGTAAGAACCAAACTGGGGGCCACACAGCAGTTTAGCATATGGGTCCGCATGGGCCGGGGCTGGGACTCGATCTTTAGACCTGGGGCTGCACAGCAAGTGCTTAACCCACTGAACCATCCTGGTTTCCCCTGTGTATGTATTTTCAAATTAATATTTTCAACTTTTTTGGATAAGTATTCAGAAGTGGAGTTTCTGGGTCATTAGGTAGTCTCCTGAAACTAATATAAACTAATATTGAATGTCAACTGTAGTAAAAAAAAAAAAGTAAAAAAGAAATAAAAGAATATATATAAAGAAAAATCTTATTCACCAGCCCAATTTCTCATAAGGCTATATGCATGTATAAGTTCTAGAGAAAATGTTAGAAATTAGTAAACTATTAAATTTACTGTAAGTAAATTCAATTAAACTATCTATTCTTATGAAAAAAAGTACTTGTAGATTAGAATAATAGGAGAAACCTTTTCTGATTGCTTCTCCAAGAGGCAATGAATTTGTCAGGACTGTTATTCTGTGAGTGGCACAAAAAATATAGTATTTCTATGAGTCAACATGCAAATAAATTCAGTATCCAGGCTTTAATATTCTGCAAAATGAGATGTTTGGACTAAAGATCTTAATGTTCTCTCCTACTCCCCCATATTAAAATGTATAAACTCACATGTCTCATATGCTTTCTAAACTTATTAGCCAGAGCATTCTGTTTTAATTGTGCATAGAGCTTGCAGATAAGGACCAGACCAACTGTAAAACAATCTGCTAAGGTAATTTTTAGTAAACATTTTTTAACTTGAGGCAGAATCTCTTGCTCTATTTTCTTCTCTATGAATGGTCACATGAATCAGGATTAGCACGCCTTACCTGAAAACTAATTTTTAGGTGACTCTATTCTTTTTCCCTGCTCAGAAGATAATGCACTGATGAGATGCACATGGTATTACGCAAGTAATTGAGACTGTAATTACTGTTAATTTCCCTCTCTTATTACAGCAGAAGCAGTGTTGAAGTTCAGACAGCACGACTTCAGCCGGGGTCTGTGCCATGATTCTGTAAATGTACAACCCTGTAATATGGTGATAATTTTGCTTAAAGGAAGGTTTAGTTACTTTAGAAAACCTGAAGGAACTGTCAGATGGCAGAAATTTGTTACTAGTTTCACTCAAAACAACAGGGAGGAATTGAAAAAGAGAAAGATGAAAACTATAGACAGTTTGTTACCTAGCAGGATAGATGATAAACTTGGCTCGTTTTTCAGCTAAACTGTAAAAATCATGATCTCTCCCTTGACAGAGATTCGCCAAATCAGCCTGGCAGTCTTTGGACAGCCTTCAACCTACGGTTGGTTACTGGCAAGGATAAATGAAAATTGCATTTGTCAGGGGTTGCTGTATTGACCTTCCTTCCAAAGCTTTGCTCTGAAGGAGAAGATACTATTATTTTTATTAAGAAAAGAGAGTGCAGCTTGTCAAAGACCATCACCACGCAGAAAGACCCTGATGCTGATGAAGGCCGAAGCTCCACATTCTTTATGTAGAGAAGATATTTGTAATAAAGCCCATATTTTAGTGTATAATTGAATCTGAAATTTAAAAGGAATGAAACTAATATTAATATTTTGTTTGGGTGCATAACCTGTTAAATTACCGTATCACCATTCTGAGTCTGTCCCATCTCAGTAGCATAATTTTCTTTCTTTTTTTTTTTTTTAATTTATTGTTAAATTTGATGAGGTTACATTGGTTGGTAACAATTAGACAGTTTACAGATGTACAAGTCCACATCACATCATTCATGCATC
>PVKE010014291.1:0-35186 GCA_004027555.1 Craseonycteris thonglongyai
AGCTGTAATATATTTCCAATTTTGCTACACACATGCAAACCTGGATTCAATTACAACAGAGCAAATGATGATAAGCAACTATTATTTACATATGACAAAGGTCTTGACGGTATGAAACCTGACAGGGCTAATGTCTGCTGTTAGACATCAGGATATCAGGAAGGAAGTGGGAGGGGTCTGAAATGTTGAAAATGTCTTGCTTTGCGGTCTGGGTGCTTGATTATATGGGTAGGTTCCACTCGTGACAATTCACTGAGTGGTACATGTGATGTATGCATTTTCCTGTATGTATTATATATTTTATTGCCATACTTTGAATCAAACAACTCTAGAAAGTCAGTGATGTGGGGGAAAATGACGTGAAAAAATGATTTTAAAATGTTTAGTAAAATATATGTAATAATAGCATGGGATCCAGAAGTGATTTGAATAAAAAACCTCTTGAGGAAGATGTTTATTTCTAGGTTTTAACAGCACTATGGACATAACTTCATGCAAACATACTTTTAATTTTGTTGTTGTTGTTCAGTTACAGTTGACATTTAATATTTATTTTACTTTCCGTCGTACAATATAGTGGTTAGACATTTATATATTTTATGCAGTTATCTCCTTGATTAGTGCCTATCCTGGCATTCACTGTTCATAGTTGCTGTAACATTATTGACTACCTTCTCTATGGTGTACTTTATACCCCTGTGACTATTTTGTAACTACCATTTAAAAATATTCACAGGGGTATAATCCTTTCACCTTTTCATTCAGTTCCCCAGGCCCTCTTCACTCTGACAACCACCAATTTCAAATACACACACACGCACACTTAAAAAAAAAATGAGTTTTGGTTCTCAAGTAGACCCCAAATTGGCTTAATACATCCTATATTGTTTTGATAAAGGTTCTATTTGACAGGCCTTTGAAAATTATCTTGGCTGTATAAATAGCTCTATCAAACTATGGAACTGATATATCACTTTGATAAACTAGTTGTCCTTTGTTAGTTTTGACGTTTCAAAGTGCTGCCCCACTAGGAAACTTCAACTAAATGCTTTTCAGTAGGCACTGATATGCAAAACTTTTTATTTAGCCAATTGTTATCTCTCCTCCTTAGTAATACAGAGTATTGAGGATTTATTTCTCCTTTCAAATAAATTGATGTAAAGAGGCAATGGAAAGGAAAACAGATAACACATGAGGTGATGCATATGTATGGATTAGGGGGCAGGATGGGAATTTAGCATGGGGACGAAGCCTGTCATTCTTTCTTCCTGTATAGTGACTTTTTGGTTCCTCCTTGCTTTGATTTTGTACATGAAAACTGCAAACCTGTAGGAATTCGCAGCTGTGCAAGATTGATAGAAGAACAGCAATGAAAATTTCCCATTTCCTAACAGATTTCAGTAGACGGGGAACTATGAATCAGGTGGAGTCCTGACCTTCGTTCTTCTAGCTGAAACATACTGGTGTGGATTCTCCCCTGCCTTAAAGTTATTCTGGATAGAGGGCAGAAAGACAGGTCTGGGTATGTGTCCCTCTCCTTATTAATCTCACAAGAGACAATACCTGATATTGTGCTCTGAGAAAAAGGGAGTTGATAACTCAATGTTAAATTACCTTGTAGTGAAATTCAGAAAGCAAGAAGAAGAGCAATGAACTTTTTAAGGATAAATATTTCTAAATGTAATTTTGATAATGAAAAAGTATATTGTAAGTTTAAAACTTGTTTTGCGTTTTACTAGTTCTCCAGGCTCACTTAAATTCTCACCATTTCTTTAATAATAGGCAGTTCCAAAGCTTTCACTCAAATTTTCCCTGGGCTCAGAGAGTACATTGGAGTCAGTGTACAGCCAATATTTTGAATTACGTAAACTATATTGAAGATTGTTCTATTAATTTTTTATACCCATGTCAGGTAATGGAAAACAAACTTGCATCTCAGATCACCTTCCAAAAATAATATTTGAAGTTAATGATTCCAGTAATTTAGAACAGGGTAGTGTAAGATTTTCCTTCTGGGTTATTACAGATCACTATTGTGGTACAATTGTGTCTGTCTTAAATAATCCCATTGATAGTTAAAAAAAAAAAAGTAGTTTGCTTGTTTGTTTTCAGGGGAAGGGAAATACCATGTGCAAGTTTTTAGATTTGACAATTAACTTACAAATATTAGTGGCTACCAGTGAATAGCAACTCAGTGCTGGGAAGGATAACAAATCTAATTAAAATGAACTGGCTGATCCATAAGTCCAGTTTTCTGCAGACAGAAACCATCATGGAGCAACATGTATCATGATGTGTGCATTTTCAGCTAGCCTCAGAAGTATGTTGCTCTCCCAGAATTTCCACTGTGAATGTAATGGTGGGTTTAGAATTCAGAGCAACCTGAAATAGAGAAGACTCAAAACATAGTGCTCTTTTATTAGTTCTGTAGGCTCAAATTCACATTTCCAAAAGTCATCATTCTTTGTGGGACACATTTACAAAACTTGTTGTTTTATGGTTAGGTTATCTAGCAAAAAAGAAAAGCTTGATTTTTAATGTTATGTTATATTTTGGCCTTAGAGGGTAAAAGTGAAACTATGAGCAAATGTTAACTCCAAAGTAGGCTCATCACCAGAGTGAGGTGGTGCTTCATAAAAGACTTGATTTCCTCGAAAGCCATTAGAGAGTAAGCACCTTAGTAACAGGGCCTTTGGTGCACACTATGCTCCAAAACCTAGGACAGTCCAGTGCCTGGCCCATAGTAGGTCCTGGATAAGTATTTGATATCAACAAATGACTGAGTTCAGTAAAACAGATACTTCCGTAGTCACAGCCTACTGAAAAGTCAAATATTATGTCAAGATATTTTTGTTTTTAAAGTGATAATGCTACTGAATGAGTCAGGGAAGTTTAAGGTAAGTTTTAAGACCTGTACTTAAAAATAAATGCGTGTTTGGTAGCTGACATTGTGGGGGTGGGGATGATACAAGCAGAAAAATTACAGGCATAGAAACAGGAAAAATACACCATGCAGGCAGTTTATATTCTGAAGAATAAAGAGCTTTTTGAAAGTGGATAAGGATAGTCAAAGAGTAAAGATGGAAGAGGCTGTATCAATAGAGGCCACTTGATGATGAGGTAAATAGAAAAAATAAAAAGATGTTCCACATACTTCCACCACCATATATACTCCACTCCCTCAAACCTACCCCCCATCTGTGCCCATACATTTATTATTTCATTCTGTTACTATGGGTGGATTGTTCATTTTTATATGGCCATCATTTTCTCTTATGTTCTAAATCTCATTATGCCTTCTCACCTACTTAAGGATAACATATCAAGAATTCTCTTCTCTGCATCAAAAATTTTAAACTCTCCACTGGCGTAACGTTATCCAGAGAAACCTAAAAGCATGCTACAATATCTTCCATCTTATAAACATTCTCTTTATACCACATCTCCTCCTCCAGCTATTACCCCATTTCTCTTCTCCACTTTATAGCAAAATTCTCAAAATTATGTTGAAAAGAAGGTGTCTTCAGTCATGTTTAATTCTTTAATAAACCGGTTCAACTGTTTGAGTATAACTATATTCAATGAGATCTTATCAAAATCACCAATAATCTCTACATTTTTTAAATCGGAAATGAATCTCAGTCTTTTCATTTGACCAGTCAGTAGCATGACACTGTTCTCTCTCTCTCTCCTCTCTTTCTTTTTGAAATATTGGTTTTGAGAACTATGTCTTGGTTTTTCTATCTTACCTGCAATTCATTTTTGCTTTCCTATGTTAATTTATTTTACTATTTTTATGCATGCATTTTCTTTTTGGGGGAGGCATAAATATTTCAGAACATAATTTTTCTTTTTTGTACTGTAGGCATAATTTAAAATTTTTTGATAGAATGATAATACCGCTAAAGTTTAAAAATTAATTTTTGGTTGTGGAACTAAATTTTTCCTTTGATTCTCTTGTTTTTTCACGTGGAAACTTTTAATTTTCAAAATTTATTTACTTACTGACACCTTTCCTAGGAAATTTGGGGAGAGGAAAGAGAGGAATGGAGTAGAGATAAAAATAAGTCTATTAACCTCCTATAAAGACAATCCCATTGTTTTCTGTCCCATTTAAAACAGTACGTCTTGTCATCCTACTTATACCCTATGAATTTAGATTAAGTGTTGAGACAATAAGGGCTATGTTAATTGTAAAACAAAATTGTATCATGGAGTGTGAGAAGGTTTATGGTATGGTGTTGAAACACTGAAATTTGTTGTGTAAGATTACTTCATTGGATAAATATTTATAATATGATTGTGGTGAAATGCAGTCCTCCTCTATCTCTATCTAAATTTTTGTATGAGTTATGTCACTGAAGAATAATTTTTAGCTCAATATGTTCATGTAATAAAGCTTTTGTTATCATTTTACTTTTTTATGAATATAAAACATTACATAATTCTGTCCCATTTTTGTTATCCCAATATCCTGTTTTTGTCTCAAGGAAATAGGGTCAGCCTACCTGATATCAAATGATACTACAAGGTTATAGTAATCAAAAGAGCATGATACTAGTAAATATACAGAAAATATAGGTTAATGGAACAGAATAAAGAGCCCAGAAATAAATCCATAAATGAATGGTCAATTAATATATGACAAAGGAGGCAAGACTGTACAATAGAATAAAACAGTCTCTTCAATAAATGGTGTTAGAAAAACCAGACAGATATCTGCAAGCTTAAATGAAACTAGACCACTTTCTTGTACCACATACAATAATAAACTCAAAATTAATTAAAGACTTACGTGTAAGACCTGAAACCCAAAAATACCTAGAAGAACACAGGCAGTAAATTCTCTGTCCCTGTTCTTATATTAACAATAGTAATATTTTTGGGGACATATCTCCTAAAGGTAAGAGAAACAAAAAATAAACAAATGGGACTACATCAAATTAAAGAGTTTTTGCACAGCAAAAGAAACCATCAATTTACAAAAAGACAGCCTACTGAATGAAATAAGATATTTGCCAAGGATACATCATAAAACTTGTCACTATAAAAACAAAATCCGATTAACAAATGGACAGAGGATGTGAATAGACATTTCTCTGAAGAGAACATACACATGGCTAACAGACACATGAAAAGATGCTCAACATCACCAATCATCAGATAAATGCACATTGAAACCACAATGAGAGATCACCTCTCACCTGTCATAATTGTTACCATCAATAAATCAACAAACAAGTATTGGCGAGGATGTGGAGAAAAGGGAACCCTCATGTACTCTTAGTGGGATTGTAAATTGCTGCAGACACTACAGAAAACAGTATGGAGGTTCCTCAAAATTTAAAAATACAACTACATTATGACCCAACAATTTCACTTCTGGATATTTATTTGAAGAAATCTGAAACACTAATTCAAAACGATATATGCACCACTGTATTCATTGCAGCATTATTCACAATAGTCAAGATATAGAAGTAACCTAGGTACCTAGCAGTAGGCAATTGGATAAAAAAGAGGTGGTACATATATACAATGCAATATTACCTGGCCATATAAAAGAATAAAATTTTGCCTTTTGTGACAACATGAATGGACCTAGAAGGTTTATTCTAAGTGAAATAAGACAGCCAGAGAAAGACAAATACCATCTGATCCTACTTGTATGTGGAATCTAAATAACTCAATAAATGAGCAAACAAACTCACAGATACAGAGAACAAATCAGTGATTGCTGAATGGTGAGGGGTCTGGTGAAAAACATGAAAGGATTATGAAGTACACATTAGTAGTTATGAAGTAATCATGGGGATGATGTAAAATACTATATAAGGAATATAGTCATTAATATTGTGATAACTATGTATGGTGCCATGGGGTGCTAGACTTATTGAGGGGAGTCCCTTTGTAAATTATATAAATGTTAAACCACTGTGCAAAAACACATTTTCTAGACACTACATGTCTGCATCTATCAATTGGTCATCTGATTAATCAATAGATATAGGTATAGCTCCTCTAACACAGGTAATCAACAACTATATGCATTATTTTTAAAGATTTAGTTTATTGTTGTTGACAGAGAGAGAATCAGAGAGACAGAGAAAAGAGGAAGGGCCCAGAGCAGTCTCCATTAGTTGCACATCATTAGTTTTCCACATAGTTTAATTCCACAGGTGGACACAGGGCTGCATAGGGCAGGAATCAGGCAGGGGGCTTCCCACATGGGATGCTTGCCCTGGGAACTGAACTGGGGTGAGAAGCACACCCCCATTCAGCATATGGGTTTGCACTGGCCAGGATCAGGACTTAATCCTTGGACCCCAGAGTTCCAATGCAAGTGCTCATCCCGCTGAGCCATCTCAGCTTCCCTGACTCTACATATTCTAATTCAGTTTTTGTTAACTCAACTGAAAAAAAATCTCATGATATTTTTAAATTCTGGATATAGAAGTCTCAAAAGACTTTTCTCCTCTGGTTTCCATTCTACAATTATTTAAAATTAGAAATTTTCCAAGCACTATTTCTAATCACAATGCACTGTCACTCTCTGCAATCGTTTTGGCAAAGCAAATCAAAGAAATATCAGTCATTCCAGGCTTTAGCCTGAATAGATTGTCTGAATCTTCTAGCTGATTGTCAGAAAGGAACACAGATTGCCTGCCCACCAAGTGGTAGGATGCCACTCGCGACAAAACGTCACCTTTGGGCTTTGAAACCAGGAGACCTCAAACTCAGTCAGACTGCAAGTGCACAGATCTCAGACAGAGACAATCACCCCCTGATTCTTTGCTCCCTCTGTGTAATTGTCTCTAAGCTATTCCATTACTTTATGTGGGATCCTTGACTTCTGACACTAAGTATCCATTCCTAAAAAGCTGGGCCTTTGCCAAGCTAAGATAAGTATCTTCAGAGACAATTATTTTGCAACTGACCATTTTAGCAAAAGCTGATGTGTGTCTTAGGTTATTTATTTATTTATTTGTTTATTTTGTGGCAAAGTCAATATCATTTAACCAGCTGTAATCTTTTTTTTTTTCCCCCTATGGATTAGATTTTTCTGATCTCAGGGAAGGCACAATTCCGTCTGAACTTAGGGGCTGAATTCACCCTTTCATGCTTCCAATTTAGGAAATTGTGTGTCTCATGGAATACGCAGTAGAGTTGGAAATGTCCTTTCTTTAAAAATAGCTGTGTTCTGAGCGCAGATTATTATAGGAATAGTTTTGGACATTTTACATTCCTTCCCAGTGGGTACCATAAAGTCATGGCCATGAAAGCTTGCCAGGAACAGCTAATAAGTATCCACATTCCAGCCCAGAGGTACTCTTATTAGAATTATTTGGCTTGATCTCTATGTTTCCCTCACTGGGAATGTTCATAAAATGTTCTGATGCTATTCAAAGCATACTGTTTTCACAATGCCCTCCATGAACCTCAGGTAAGAGGCAATGGTGAGAGGTGATGCCACAAATATTAGTTTATTTCTTTACTCACTTTACAAGCCTGTATGCTTTGGTTTATCTTATAGCAGTTATTTATACAATGTTATTACTCAAAAATTTTCCCTTAATTGTTTAAAAAATAGAGTAAATGCTCAACTATCCAAAACAAGCCTTGGTTTAATGTTTTCACTACATAAGTCAAATGAAGGTCTCATTCATTAGGACCAGTGGAAGCTATCCAAGGTTTATCCTCAAATAGCTTTTCTTAAAACAATGTGTTTTTCAATTATCAAAGCTATTAGCAATATTAAAGGGAGCTTTAGGCTATCTCGCCATATCTCTATCTATTCATCTATCTATCTATCTATCTATCTAGCTATCTATCATATCTTTCTGTCTATCTGTCTATCATCTATCTATCATCATCTATCTATCAATTATCTATGTATCCACTAATCTTATTTGCTTTTCTCCTCTGTTTCCCACCTATGTATATCCATAGTTATATAAAATTTAATAATCAGCTTTAATAAATCACCTATCATGCCTATGGCCAGAATAACTTCTCTATTACCACTTACTTGTACCATATTCTCATCCCATCTAGCATCATATACCTGAATGCATTCAAACAAAAATTTAGGCACTGCTTCACATGAAGTATATTTCACATAGAGCCAAGAAAATATATATTTTTTTCACATTTACTGGTTGAGTATGCACAGAGGGTCTTTACTGAAATGAAAATGTCATAATTTGATAAATAAAAGCTATAGTCATTAGGGTCAGAGTAGATCTTTCTTGGAGGCTATGTAGTCTCCAAATAAATTTAGAAATTGGAATAAACTTCAAAGCCTGTAAAGAGGAGGCTGCATACAAAAACAGTGGCAGGTTCCAACAGCTCTTTCCAGAGCTCCAGTCATAAGCAGAAATTCTAGAATATCCAGTGTGTTGGCGTGGTTCTAACAAAACCATGCCAGCAGTTAACAGATTTTTTCCCCAACTGTCACTAAAGCTTTATCTCACTAAACAACTTTTCATCTACTCTTTAACTTTTGATCTCCAAAAAAATGTGTCCCTAATAAACTGAGTGATTAAAACTCATTGTTTGTTATTGCATAATTTTCTGCACTCGATCGATAAATATATGAACAAATGACTTATTACAGAGTGCTTCTGTGTCCACCACGATTGCAGTTATTAATTTTCTTTTTCTTTTTTTCTTTTTTCTCTCTTTGCAATGAATTAATGACTTGTGATCTGCTATTAGTTTCTCCCATTTATTCATTGTACTTGATCCCTGAGACTTAGTCTCTGCCAGCTGCTAGAACAATTACAACTCAGACACATATATATCTTCTTTTTATAATCAAAAGAACTACGATTACAATGCTACTCTTAAGGCAAATGTTTCAATGAAAAGAAGAAATAAGTAATGGCTGGTAACTCATCCTCCCTGAACGAATGTGCCTCAGGTCTTGTGTAGTAAAGGAAACCTTCCTTTGACCTTCTGATCTGTTCTCCCATACGATTCAGGATACACATCCTGACTACCTGTTCATTTCTAATTCCTTAAAATACAGCTCAATACTTTTCATATCAGGGTTGTCTGTCATCTCTGTCAACTTCACTGTTTACCTCAGTCCAGTTCTCTAGTGTCTATGTTTTCATTTGATTATTTTTCTAGCCCCAAACTCATATTCCCAAATTGCTTTGTTCTTAAGACTATCTTGTTTTCTTTTTTTTTAAGATTTATTTTATTGATTTTTTGACAGAGAAAAGCAGAGACAGAGAGAAACAGAGAGAAGGGGGAGGGCCCAGAGCAGTTTCCATAGTTGACATCAGTTTTCCATATAGTTTCACTTCACAGGTGGGCACAGGGCTGCACAGGGCAGGAACTGGGCTGGGAGCCTCCAGCATAGGCCCCGGCAAGAACTGAACTGGGGGCACACCCCAGTTCAGCATATGGGTCCGCATGGGCCAGGGCCGGGATTTGATCCTCGGTCCCCGGGGCTTCAAAGCGAGTGCTTAACCCGCTGAGCCATCCTGGCTTTCCCAAGGCTATCTTATTTTCTAGTCCTCTGTTATGTCTTATTTGACTATTTCAACATTGTCACACCCCATTCTCTAATCTCTCCTAGCTCTTTTCTTTTTTTTTAAATTGTTATATTTATATTAGTTTTTTTTTTTATTTTATTGTTTTTGATACAGAGAGAGAGAGAGAGATACAGAGACAAAGAGAAAGGGGAGGGCCCAGAACAGTCTCCATAGTTGTACATCATTGGTTTTTCCACGTAGTTTCATTCCACAGGTGGGCGTGGGGCTGCACAGGGCAGAAACTGGGCCGGGGTCTCGCCCCAGTGAGAATTGAACTGGGGCACTCCCCAGTTTAGCATATGGGTCCAGACAGGCCGGGGCCAGGATTCGATCCTTGGTCCCTGGGCTGCAAAGTGAGCGCTTATCCCACTGAGCCACCCCAGCTTCCCAACCTTTTTTTTTTTTTGAACTGAGCTGGGGGCCTCACCACATTCGGGAAGCACACCCCAGTTCAGCATGTGGGTCTGCCTGGGCCAGAGCCTGGATTCAATCCTCGGTCCTTGGGGCTTCAAAGCGAGCACTTTACCCGCTGAGCCATTCTGGCTTCCCCTCAGCTCTTTTCTTAAGACTATATATATATATATATATATATGTATATATCAACAAAAATCACAAGTAAAACAGTGTAATAAAATATTTCATTATTATTTTTAAAATCAATTTATTCTTTGTGGGTAGATTGTCAACTTTTGGAGGAGAAAGGCTTAGATACATTTATTTCCATAACATTTATCATAATAAATATTTGTTGAGAGTTCATCATCATCTATATTTTTCTCTATTAACATACAAAAATTACTACACCAGAACAATTCTATAGTTTTCAGATTAAATTAGTAGACACCTTTAACATTTTTAATATTTGAAAAATTTTGAGAATCTGATGAAAACAGTGTGCTCTCTCCTTAGGAAAACAAGTGCACACACACAAACACACACACTTCTCTCTATCCCTTTCTCTCTCTCTGTCTCTTTCTCTTCCCCCCTCTCTCTCTCTTTCTCTCTCTCTCTCTCTCATACATACACACACTCACACATACTACTTTTGCATACTTTTTTGGGGCATTTCTGAACCCTCTGTGGTCAATCTGGGGTGCTACATTAAAAGGAACTACCCAATGGTTTTTATAGATAGTATGTCAGTGTTATTTTCTGTGAGTGCTAAATAATGATGACAGAAAAGATATAAGAACACTATAGGGAGGGAGAAGGGCATGGCAGAAAGGAATGGCAGGGTAAAACTAGGCGAAACAAGAGAAATAGGTGGTAAGAGATAGAGGGCATAAAGGCTGTTACAAAGTGGGCATGAAATATTATTGATTCTCTAGGATCAAAAGGTTCAGGATTTTGGCTGAGGTTTAGACTGAGCTTTAGACTGAGAAAGGGACCATGGCACAAAGTAAGTCAATGGCACCCTCCACCCTCTGGCTACTATGAGCCCAGGAAGAAAAATTCTTTATGGATGTCATAGTGATAAGTGTTCATTCTGGCATCATCAGATCTTAAGTCTATCACTAAAGAAGAACTAGGAACTATAGAAAAAAATATCAGGTCTGAGAGAATGAATCAACAGTATGTCAGAGTGAGATGCAGACAGTGGGAGAGGAATACAGGCGGTATACCAAGAAGAAAGTGTAAATGCTCCCTACATCCCATTCTTTTGGGACTAACTGGAATTAGGAAGAGGCTTCAGATATAATGACCATGGGCCCAGATTTATGTTCTTGCAGTAATGATAGTAATTAGTAATACCAATTGAGAACTTAAAAGCCAGAAGTGAGGCTGAGCGCCTCACGTGGATTATTTCACTGAATCCTCACTGCAACTCCAGAAGGTAAAACCAATTACTTTTTCCATTGTGTAAGTGAATAACCAGGGGTGAAGAGATTGAATAGTTTGCACAAGGTCACAGAGTCAAGAAGTTGCATGGCTGGTGTCCACATAAGATGTCGCTTTCTTAACCACAACTTTGAACTAAAGAGGCCATTATTGTAGCAGGGTTGTTAGTGGTAGATGCACGACAGTTATTCCTGCTCTAAACACCTTCTACCCGTGGAAAGTGAGTGATATAGTTGATTTGTTCTTCTCAAATTTTGAACAGCTGTGAGGTGTTTAGACTACTGAGCCCAGTATCAGTACATATAAATAACCCTCACTTGATCCCCTTTGATTTTATTTTTGGATGTCATAACTTTGTCCTTTCTTTATTTCAGCTAAGCCTCCCCTGCATGTTCCCTGAGCAGCAGAATGATCCATTTCAGGAGCATATTTTATGTGATGCTGACACCAGCTGCTCTGTGGAGACCTTCAGGCTTCTGCCAGAATGTGTGTAATTGGCACCCAGGAGCAGACAGGCTCCAAAGCACCAAAAAGTGAGTGTGTTTCGTAATAAGTCTTCATCTCAGCATGAAAAAAGAAATAAATTGTGAAAAGTCTGAACAACCATTCTCCAAAAATACACACAAATATTTATTATGCTCAGACATAGCTTTTTTTTTTTTTTTTTTTTTTTTTGCCAAAAAAGGAAGGAGGAAAAAAGACAACAGGGCTATCTTTAACAGTCTGCATATACCTTGTTTTTTAATGGTGATTATTTAAAACTTTTAAATACTTAGTGCTGGGTGATTAAAACATTTAATCAACATTCATTCATTTATTTATCAGATATTTTTGAGTACTTGTTATATGTCAGTCAATATTCTAGAACACAGCGGTAAAAAAAGATAGACATAAATTTCTACTTTCATGGACCTTACATTGTTGGATATAAATGTGCTTGAAAGAAATGGAGAAGGTGGAGAAAAATAGACCCATCACTAACCTCTTTTAAAGTTTCAAACTTCCCTGAAGTAGAAAATTGTACTTGTGATGTCAATTGATTGAGAAAAAAATACGACAATAACTTCTATAAATTCAGAAATGCTTTATTTATATCTTTTTAGTCACAATGATGTGTCTATGCATCAAAAATAGTCACAAAATATTTAAGTGAGATATATTGATTTTGTCTAAATAAACTCTTGGCTTCTACATGGCTTGGTGTATCTCTTGTGGTACTTTCACTGCTCCTCGTGCGTCTAAGAACCCCATGTTGGGATGTGAAGTTGAATAATCTCTGGAGATTCTTTTCAGTTCTGAGAATGGAGTACTGTCTCATAAGAACTGTTAGAGGCTCTCTTGGAAGATGTTTCCTACCTCCTCTAAAAATTAGGCCATCCATTATTTGACTCATTCTTGCTACATTAGGATATATTTAGATAATTCAGCATATTGTTCTCAATCTTAAAATTATCCAGGTGCCATATTGCTCCTGAAATGTATTTTGTCTTTGTTCGATAATTCTTTTCAATGGTTTCATAGAGAATTCCTTTAGTTGTCTTTCTTTTCACTTAAAAGGAATGCATTTGAAGCCCTTTTACCTTTGTAACCACAGTAGACCTTACGGTGTCTAAAAAATTTATTATTTATGTTCACTATAATTCTGATTGAGTTTATGTTAAAAATACTTAAAAACAGAAAAAATATCTAAGCTTATTCTTATGTCATTTTTATTGCATTTATCAGATTTTTCAAGAAAACCATACCATTGTTCAGAAAATGTCTTGAAAAGTCAAAAATAAAATAACATAGAATGAATCACCTTGCTGTGCATATAATGTTTGGTAAATCATTAGGCCTTCCCTAAATTTGTCCAGATGAATTATTTCCATGATGCTTCAGTGTAATGATTGATCTTTAAATTATGTCTCATTAAGGTTCTAAATATTAGCACTCATTAAATTTTAATCTTATGCAGCAGAAAAACATTGTCACTATCTTTGTTTTATATGGTGTAGAAAAGTTTTTCACTTAAAACTTTTTCATCTTTTTGAAGATGCACTTTTATAGAAGGGATCTGAGATGAACTTTAAAATTATTTGGAGAGAAGAGACATTTCTTTAAAACTGTATCTTTTTAATCTGTCCTTTTAAATAAACTTGAAGTAGTTTGAAACTAATTATTATGATTCAATTAATTATACACATTATAATTGAAAAATGAAAAGCAGAAACTGTTTCTATGTAAGTCCCAACTATAGAGCCCTAGGATTTTGCTTTATTTTATAATTGGTTTCAATTCTTTGTCTTAGCAATGAGAGAAATGGAAAGAAGATAGTGTAGAGACATTTATTTAATATCAATTGAACCTGAAAAGATTGTCAAACAAGGAGGGAAAATCCAAAATCATTAATTGAACACTTTTGCTGGGTACAGAACCTTCTTTTAGGTGAAACAAAAGAAGTACAAAATAAGTTCTTTGTTTTCAAGAAGTTTGTTATAATATCATATTTATACAGTAGTTGAAATGACAGAATTAATAGAAAATTAATAAAAATACCAAATATTTATTACATGCTTATTATAATTCCCAGATTTATTATTTAACTATAAACAAGAACCAAACACTTATTGGGAGCTAAAGGAGAGATAAAAAAAATGTAACATTGAATTTGACATTTTTTGTCACTAAAGAAAATCTTAAAAGCAATTAAAAGGTAAATGTATATTACCTACATGTTAATGGCAGAAAGGGAGTAGACATTTCAAAAATAGCAATAGAAACCCAAACATAATGGAATGATATATTTAAAAAGTACTGAGAGAAAGTATTCTTGAACTTAGATTTCTATACCTAGCAAAAATATTATTCTGAGATAAGAGATACAGAAATTGAAAGGCAAACACCAAAAGAACATACTGCTCTCAGAATCTTGCTGAAGGAACACGTACAATTTATATTTCACAAAAAAGAGGTATCTAATCCTAGGATAAAGAATTGAAAAGCAAGTAGCAACAGAAAGCAAAGATACTGGTAGTGATGTGAGTAAACCTAAGCAAGTATTGACTATAGCAATACTGATGGTGGATGATATTATGATGATAATGATAATAACAATAATAATAATAATGACTACCTGGGGGTTCAAAATCAATGTCAATTTAAATACTAGACAATAATAAAATGTGTGAAACTGAAGTAAAATCATTTCAAGTTCCTTTTATTAACTGGGGGAAAAAAGGCACTGTGGACACAATCAGCAAAACCCAAGCTATGAACCGCTATAGGATGTCTAGAACCAAACTGCCTGGGTTCCCTACATAACAGCAATGTGACTTCAGATAAGTTAGCCTCTCTATTCCTCATTTTCTCCATAAGTAAAATGAAATTGATGATAACATAGTGTTGTTATAACGAATTTGATGCTTATAAAGAACTTAAAAAAGTGCCTGGCACTGTGACTTACATATACTCCTACATATGAAATATAAACAAGTTACAAATAGATGTTTGTTTTTTCTACAAACAGATGTTTGATTAAGACTATTATCATGGATTTTAAGGCCACTGGAGGTTTTTGAATAAGAGTGTGATATGATAATGACATTTGAGGGGCACTAGAAGAAATACCAACTTTATCTTTCTTAGTTTCAATACCAGAGGCAAACTAGATATTGTACGTTTATTCTTAGATTTCACAGAGTAGCATTTTGTGTCTTTGTTGTCACGTACACAGTAACATTAGTACTGTAAAGGTAAGTTTGAAACAAATAAAGTGGTAGTTTTTCTTAATATGGTAAGTTTTTCTATTCAGTTTGTTGACCTTGAGAAAGAACGTACCTGTAATGAAGAACTCTGGTGTCTGATTTGGGTTCAAATTTAAAAATAGAGCTTAGCAACCACTGCTAAACAGAGACCTCCCATGCAACCAGTGCTTCAGGGAGAAGCCTTCACTGAATTGCCTGCCTCCTGCACTGAACTGCCTGCCTGCACGGTGTTCCTGCCATCTGAGCAAACCTTTGTAAAGGAGTTCCAAGAATCATATTTCAACCAATAGGACTGAGACTTTCCTCATTTAATCAGAGCTGCACAGCTATATTTTCATTACAATCTTCACTGACCAATCAGAGTGACTCCTTTCCAGCCAGTCAGGACAGTGCTTTGGGGGCCAATTAACCTATGAGGATTTAGCAGGCCCATTCGCATGAGAATGGACAAATTAGGGACCAGAGGTGGAGACCTCTCTTCATATACATCAGCTCCCCTCTGGCTGGGTAGCTGTGACACTGAAGCACCGTGGACCACGCTGCCTTCCGTGGTGCGTCACAGCCACGCTGTGTCATGCTGGAGCTGTATCACCACCGAACTGTCCCACAGCCGGGCTGTTCCCCAGCTAAGCTCTTTGCGTTGAACGTTTCTCCTCTCACCCCACCCCAAATTCGGGATGCCTGTTGGTGTTGAATTGGCAACAGTGACCTCCAGTTGACAAATTAAAGGCAGTATTTATACAGAAAGTTTAAGAAGCAAAATAACACACACATACATATCCATCTATTTCTAAACCTATTTAAATGGGAAGAGCATCTAGATTATAGGGCAATGTATGTTGACATCATGTTGTCAGCTATCTTCTTTGGAATACATTTCCATGTTTGTTTGTTTGTTTTCTCCCAATTTTGTTATAGTCCCTATAATAATAATTGCTCTTGCAAAGAGCAAAGAACATCCTATCACAAATTACACTTTAAATAAAATTTTAAATCACCTATGTATTTTATAATGTATATTCTCGGAGAACTGCAAAAAATGGAGGTAAAGATGGATAGTTGTCTATAGCTGTAGGATATTGCGCTTAGAACACATTCACTTTAAAAAAAAAAATTCCATGATTGGCTCTGAACTTGAGATACTTCTCATATAAAATGATATAAAAATTGCACATCACCTGATGCCTCTTCCTATTTTCTTCTCTTGCCTTGTTCTGAGGGCCGTGAACAGGAGCCTGCAATTCTTCTCCTTGTTGACAAGTGCTAGGAATGGTCTCTAACATTTAGCAATGCAGTATCATTGGCAGTTTACAGTTTTCAGCCGGGGTTATTTCAATCCGGTCTTCCAGGGCCCTCTTTCAAACCGCCTCCTCATTCAGTCCTGAGGGTGGCTCATCTGAGGACTCGGAGTGTGCCATTGGCACTAGCGACGCAGCTCTGGCTCAGGTTCTGAAGGGTGCTTTAGGCCAAATAAAATAATCCCACCGGGCTCTTTGATCTGATCTCATTTGTTCAGCTGGGAAAGTGAGCTCGCTCTCTCCACTGCTCTGCAGCTCCAGGTTGGCTGCTGGCCCTCTAATGTGGTCTGTTCTTCTAATGCCATGGGGTTCTAGCTCTCCTCAGCTGCTGACACTGGCCGTGGCCCCACCCTGGTGTGCTGATTTACATCTGCTGGCACTGGTCCCATTCCTCTGGCTTTTGTTCTCTGCGGTGCTGCTGAGTTGTCCGCCTCACTCCTTGTGAACTCCCAAATGCCCCGGGAAGCCAGAGACACAATCCCTTCTCAACTGCTGCCCTAGACAAGGTACCAATTAAACTGAGATGCAAAAATAAAAGATGTAGGCTCTGAGATAGAAAAGTGAAGCCAAAACTTATTTTTCTCTGAGCCATGTTTGCAGGAAGAAAATGACACACATTCTGACGTTTTGATTCTAAATTATAGTTTGGAGGGGTGAGGAGATTTATTTTAGTATGTGTGTTTAATTTTAGTATGAGCTTTCATTAAGTTATAAGGAATTGCTTGGAATTGCTGAAAGCCCCCTCTTTCCTGCCCCCCAAAACTGGAAGTTAAGTACTATCACTACTAGTATACCAGAACGGGGGGGGGGGGGGAAGGGGGAATTAGTGAAGCATCATGTGTATAAAAATTCTTTTCCCTGTCCCCTCAAAAAAACGATGTCTCTTTTTTCTCGCCTCAGTAAGAGATCTTATCGTAGTGCAAATTCATTTGTAAGAGACTGAACATATTCTATGGTTCTTTAGCATGGGGTAACATATGCTGTACAGTCTTTTGACACTATTAAAATATCTGGTAGACCAGAGACCTCCATATTGTCGCTCCACAAAGTGAGCAGGTCACCAGAGGGAATTAGAGACGAAGCTCTGCCAATGATGGAACTTGGCAATGGAGGTCTTATAAAAGATGGAGAAGCTTACCATTCATTCATTTTCTGGCTTTTATCACCGAGGCTGATTGTGTGGTACTCAGGGTTTGTTTGTTTTTTTGTTTTTTGTTTTTTGTTATGAGCCCAGATATAGTCAATGAAGAACAGCCAGTATTTATTAATTTTTTTAATAAGTAAGTATTTAAAATAAGCATAGTTAAGAAGGAGGGTATACTAATGGCAAATAAAATTCCTTTTTCCAGAAATAAAACGCTACTAAAAACCACATGGTTCAAAGGAAGAGCTCAAAGTTGCAAAATTGTTAAAAAATAACAGTAATGAAAAGAGAAAAACAGAATCTATGGAACATAATTGAATCAGTTATCAGAGGAAAATTTATAGCATCAATTTGTGTCAATAAAAATTAAATTTGAAAACAAATGAATGAAACACTCAATTTGAATAGCTAGAAAATAAAACAAAGTAAATTTTTTAAAAAGCATAAAAAGAAATTTAGGAAACAGAAATTGAATTAGAAAATGGAAAAATAGTTTTAAAATAACATCAAGCTGTTTCCTTAATACCAAAGTTGAGAAACTATTAACTCTCAATACAAATAAAGAGACAAAGAAAAGGCTTCTTTTTAGTAGTGGTCTCCTAGTTGCCTGGTAACCAATTTAGTTTTTCCTACTGGGACTTTTTTTGTTGTACATTGTGTGAGCGCCAATCAAATATTTAGAGACTTTCTGCTTTCTGCCAGGTCCTGTGCTAGGTGCTGACATTGCGTGATGAGCAAAAGAGATTAGAAGCTTGCCCACTTTGAGTTCATAGTCTCACTGAAGCACATAACCATTCATTAAACCCTGTTTGAATGTATAATTACAAATTGATCCGTGCTGTGTGGAAAAGGATAGAGGATCCATGTCAGTGTATAACTGAGCAGACCTGACTTGTTCAGTCTGGAGGTTTAGGAATGGCTTCTCTATGGGACTGGTATCTGAAGAGTGATATCAGAAAGTTTAAGAGGAATTAATCAGAATATATAAGGATAAAACAGTCTGTGTGGAGGTCCTGACATGGGAGGAGTGATCATAGGAAAAAAAAGGAGGCCAGAGAAACTGAGAGGCATCCAGCCAAAGGCAGAGTGATTGGAGATGTGAGGAACAAGAAAGCAGAGACCGGACCCTGCAGGACCTTGTGGATCATTTTTTCTGTGCTTTTAAAAGTGTGTAATGTGGCAGCTCAGACACGACCAAATGTAATCTCCAGCAGAAGATATAATTTGTGAAATATTGAAGTTTACAAAAATACCTACTTTGAACTCCCTGAATATTCACGTTCATGTTGTTGATATCGAGCTCCTTCATGTTCTCGTGTATTTCCCACAATTTAACCTCATGAGATAAATATTTGGTAAATATTTGTTGAAAATAATGTCATTTTTTTAAGATTTATTTTTATTCTTTGAGAGAAGGTGAGAGAGAGAGAGAGAGAGAGAGAGAGAGAGAGAGAGAGAGAGAGAGAAGGGGAAGGTCCCAGAGCAGTCTCCAAGGTTGTACATCTTTAGTTGTGACATGGTTTCATTCCCCACAGATGTATGTGGGGCCATTTGGGGTGGTAACTGAATCTAGGGCCTCCCACATGACAGACAACAACCCTTGCCACTGGGGCTTGGCGGTAACCAGTTGTGCCATATATTTCAGCATGTGGATTTGCACAGATCTTGAAGTTTCAAGGCAGTCACTCAACCTGCTGAGCTACCTTGGCATCCCCTCTGCAGGCAGTAATGTCTTATGGTTTAGGCAAGGGAGGTTCTGCCTTCTGGTCTTCTGATCTGGCCTTCTTCCAGCCATGCCTTCCCTAGAGAGAGTATGTCTATGAAGCCAAGACTTGGTGCCCACTCAGAGCTTCACTCCCTACTCTCTTCTGAATTATTCTCTATGTACCTGGGAACCTAGAATTCCTTGCCCAAACAACCACAATTAACTTTGGGTTAATTTTTATTTCAAAATAATACATGCTTATTAAAAATATAAAAAGTAAATGTAATTATACATAAAAAAACAGAAAAATATGTTCATAGTTTGACCAAGCAAAGACATCACAGTCAAAATTTTTTTAAAAGATTTCTTTTTATTGTTTTTGACAGAGAGAGAGATACAGAGACAGAGACAGAGAGAAGGAGGAGGGCCCAGAACAGTCTCTATAGTTGCACATTGTTGGTTTTTCCACATAGTTTCATTCCACAGGTGGGCACGGGGCTGCACAGGGCAGGAACTGGGTCGGGGACTTCACCCCAGTGACAACTGAACTGGGGGCACGTCCCAGTTCAGCATATGGGTCCACACAGGCTGGAGCCGGGGCTCAAACCTCGGTCCCCGAGGCTGCAAAGTGAGCGCTTAAGCCACTGAGCCATCTGGCTTCCCCTACATTTTAAAATATTTATTTTCTAGAATTATCTTGTTTTATAAAACAAACAAAACCATATGAGATTGTATCCTATAAAATACCTATGTTAGTTTTTCAGTTAGCATTATAACAAAGTTTTCTCATACTATCAAAAACAATGATCACAAGTCAACTATAATTTATTCAATCATTTATTATTCGGTTTTCAAGGTTTTTCCTTTTGCTTAACTCATTAATTATGGGCCATTATAAATGTCACTGTAATAAGCATCGGTGTGCTTAAACTTTGTCTACATGTCGTATTTCCTTAGGCTAAGTTGCTAGAAGTCAAATTGTATGAGCCTTTTTAAGGCCTTAAAATATATTGCCCACTGACTTCCAAATTTTATACCCTCTTACATTCCATACAACAGGCTTTGAGTGTACTTGTGTGCTAATCTCACATTTTCCCCAAAATTGAGTGGCATCACTGAAAAAAATTCAGCTAATCTGACAGTTATAGTAGTATTGTGTGTGTGTGTGTGTGTGCATGTGTGTTGTATGTTTACAGTTATTTCTCTGTTTATGAAATTTTGGTGTTTGTTTGACAATTTTTGAAGGCACTTAATATGGGAATAGTATTTTAACTCTAATGTTTTCTGTGAATATTTACTCCTGGTTTATTTTGGTCAGTTTAATTGACACACAAAATTTAAAAATTTTATGTAGTTATTTATCTTCTATATTGTTGTTTTTCATTACTTTTAAGCTTAATTATTCTTACCTATACAGAAATCAAATTACATTAAAAATATTTAGTTTTTGCTGCTTACAAGTTTTATATTTAAGTCTATAATTCATACAGAGATTATTTTATCAAAAAACCTGGATCATATATTGATTTCCTCCTAATAGCTCTATAGTTCTCTTAAATTATTGGTTGTGGTCAAGTCATCTTCGTCCCTTTGGTTTGTGATGTCTCTATTGTGTTAATTTTAAAACAGTAGATTAGGCTATCTGTTTTTATTTCATTAACTTGTTTGTCTTTGAACCAGTATAAAAATTTAAATTGTAGTAGTTTTAAGATATGTCTATACTGTCCAATTACATTATTACTTGGAGGAGCTAAATCAATGGTTGTATATGTGAGAGAGCACTATGAATGGAAGAAAACCCACTCAAATCCTAGTTGCTTTAAATACACAATAAGCTCTTTGAAAGACACCAGTAGATTTTATGTGTTTGGACTCTCTCCATAGGGTCCAGAAAAATGCTGTCTATATTGTGCAAGCTCAAATAATATTTTCCATTGTCTGCCTGGTTGGAAGCCAGCAGGAGAATTGATTTCAGCCGTCCCTTCTAGAAAGATTATCCAAGTTCTGCTTGTAAAGCTTGCTGGGGTGAATGAAGAATGAACACATGTACTGAGTTCTGCTGACTTTTTGTCCATCTTATCACATTTCCTCTAATGTCTCTGGGAGAGGCAACTAGTGTCCTCTGCTAAGCTACAAAGTAAAGAACATGATGAGATTTTCCTTTTACTTGTGTGAATGTCAGATGGGTTATGGATATCTCCACATGAGATATGGATAAAATATGGCAGGAGATATTAGAATGAAGCATAATTAGATTGACAAAGAGCTATATGATGCATTTTAAAGGCTTACCTGTGACATCTCAAGAAGAGTCCTCTAAATTTCTCACACATACTTTAGAAACAGTGATAACACTCAAACAATTATTCATTAGAAAAGACCCTAAAAATTTATCTTGCCCAACCTTTTTACTTTATAGATAGATATGAGAGGGAGATCCAAACAAGATCTGTTTTCATGGTTACACAGTTAACTGATCAGTAGAGAAATCTCCTAACTCCTTTTTCAGTCCATTAAAAAAAAATCATACCTTGACTTCATTAATTAAAATTACAGTGACAATTTGAGCCCTCCCAGAACATTTAATACTTCTTTTCTATATAATATACAGATGGAGAACCTCATGTTTGAGAAAACTCCTAATGAATTGCAAAGGGCCTCTTAAGAATTTTTCCATCTTTCTTCTCTCTCCAAACATAATAAACTAGGCCATGGAATCATCAACTCACCATAATTTAGTAGTTTTTCCTTTTTTTGTGCTGCTTTGAGAGCAGAATCTCCTAAAATCCAGTTCTAAACTCAGACATGTGACATGCTTTCTGATGTTACTTTTAAGACAAAAGGGAAAAGGAAACAAGGTGCTGAACCATCTCAGAATTATCTGCTTCAATGCTAACAAAGCCCCATTCTCATTCCCAACGTTGTGAATCATAAGTGCTTTCATTCATGATCTGAATCTTTCTTAATTAAAAAAAAGATTTCATCCCTCAGGATCAAAAGCAACAGCTTTTAATTTGAAAGATAAAATGCAAATATGAGTCAAGACAAATTTATGTGATTTTTAAATGAGGAGTATTGGAATCTATACTTTTTTTCTTGTTTATTTCAAGACTAATTGTCTCTTCAAGATACTGAAAATTTACCTCAGAAAGCAAATAGCTAAAGGCATGTCTAATTTCTATATGTAAATGTCATATAATTTAAATTAATAGCTCCATTACAGACTAGAAAAAACAGGCTTTACACTACTCAGCCATGTATGTCCAACCCCATGTTATCAAAAAATTGGATATTACACTTTTCTTTTGAGGAGATTTTTGTGTTCAATTGTTTGGTGAATATTAGTTTTTGTGTTTCTTGTAAGGAAATTCAATAAATTAAAACCATGGATTAATGGAGGAGCTTAGGCCTCAAAAATCTCTTCTTTATTTCTTTAGTATTGATGCAAGAAACCAAAGGAGGTCTTAAAGACAAGTCTTATTATCAGAATGTTCTGCATGATTTTGAACACACCAGAGAAAGAATTATTGATGTGGCAACATCAAAGCTTAAACTAGTAGGACTTATTGTACTGGATAAAAGATGATAGATTTAGTTTTTCTCTTGACAAAAGGAGGGATTTGACTGTTGCTTAATGGGCTGTATAAACACTGTCTTTTGTGCTTTTAGTCTGTTATTGCATCTGCATTTTATGAAAAACTCATACTTTGGGCTTAGCAGATGGACTCATTTGAATTAGGTTTACTGAAAAGAGTCTTTCCAAATTATATTATATAAAAGGATAAACAGTAGATTTGCCTCAAGATTTTCTGGAACAAGGAGCAGGCCCAAAGGCTCTTTGGATGAAGAAATAGTTGTGGTAAAGGACACCCTTCAGGTGGGAGGGGCCGAGTTCTTCTAGGAAAGGCCTGGTTCTTACCTCAAAACAGGTCCTTAAAAAAAAGCCCATTGTCTTTTTGACTGACTGACCCGGATTCCTCAGCTGCAAAGCAAATAGCCTATAAAATTTGCTTTTAATTTTCAAATGAAATGCAGTTGAGTCAGCATCACAATTACTTCAAAAACAGAAAGGAGGTTCATGCTATTCACTACACATAGTGCACATTTGCTGCAAAAATTTCACGAGATGAGGTCAACTGCTTCACAAGGGAAACAGTTTTAAAGAGGAAAAAAGACCCTCAGATATTATTTGGCTTTTGAAAACTATGTAGAAGAGTGGTCACAATGATTAGGATCTGGTAACAATTTGTTTTTAAAAGTAGATGTCAAAAATTCCTAGCTTACTTTAACTTTTTAATTGGAGGAATAGAATTCTTGTTCTAGGGCATGATTTCTGTGAACATACCGGTAGATTTGAAAGAAACATGAAGTCTTGGAGAAAGCAATGTGCTCAGAAAGGAAAAGTATGGGAGTTGGGTGAATGGGATGAGGAAGGCAAGAAAAACTGAGGCACAATGATTAGTTTGTAATACACCTCAAGTTTCAACTTAAAAAAAAAAAGCAGGGGAAAGCTGGGATGGCTCAGTGGGTTATGGGCTCACTTTGCAGCGCCGGGGACCTAGGATCGAATCCTGGCCCGCGTGGACCCATATGCTGAACTGGGAGCTCTCCCAGTTCATTTCTCTCTCTCTGTATCTCTCTTTCTCTCTATATATCTCAAAAATAAATAAATAAATAAATAAAATATAGTTTGGGAAAGCTCAGATGGCTCAGCGGGTAAAGCACTCACTTTGAAGCCCCGAGGACCGAGGATCGAATCCTGGCCCCGGCCCATGCGGACCCACATGCTGAACTGGGGAGTGCCCCCAGTTCAGTTCTTGCCGGGGCCTATGTGGGAGGCTCCCGGCCCAGTTCCTGCCCTGCGCAGCCCTGTGCCCACCTGTGGAGTGAAACTGTATGGAAAACTAATGTCAACTATGGGGACTGCTCTGGGCCCTCCCCTTTCTCTCTGTCTCTCTCTGTCTCTGTTTCTCTCTGTCAAAAATCAATAAAATAAATATTTTAAAAAAAAAGCAGTCTAAGAGAAAAATAATTAATCAGAATTGGCCATCATTAGTAGACTAGTTTTTGTTTTTTTGTTTTTGTTTTTCTCTAATCTGGGCAAGAGGAGTAATAAGAACATAAGACAACGACTTTTTCTTCCTTTCTCCATTTCTCCTCCCATCTCCCCTTCTTTCCTCTCTTCCCTCAGCTTTTTCTTCCATAAAAAGCTGAGGGAAGAACATCATCAAGAAAGGGCATATAGATAGATAGGTTTATGAATAGCAAATTGACTTACAATTATTTTTTGGTACTTAGCTTGGAAACCCCTCAGGTATCTAAGGATGAGATTTGTGGTTATGAATTCCCAAAATTGCAATGTGTGCTTAGCTGTACTTTTGGGGGAGGGAGTAAGCCCTTGTCTTGAATCAAATTCTCTAGAGGTCCAATGGCCTATAAAAGTGTAAAATCCACTTTATAAAGCATTTAAAACAATAGTAATAGTTAGACAAATATTTTGACTTCCCATGGCCACGTTGGAAGAAGGATAGTCTTGGACTACACATAAAATACACTGACACTAATGATAGCTGATGAGCTAAAACCAACAACAGCAACAGCAAAAAACAAAAAAACAAACAAACAAAAACTCCAAAAAAAAAAAATCTCAATGTTGTAAAAACATTATTCATGTTGGGCTGCATTCAAAGCTGTCCTAGGCCACATGAGGCCCGCAGGCCACAGGTTGGATGAGCTTGGTTTAAATGATGTTTTGTCGCAACTATGGTTTTCTTAATGCAAATATTTTTCAGTGAACTTCAGATTATGATTTTTCATGAGACGCTGCTTTAAAAGGATGTTCTTTTTCTTATTTTAAATTTTGTATCTCACCAAAACTGTTGTAGAAAAGATTGCGGAAGATGCAGAGTGTTGGACTACAACATCTTAGGGAACTTCTGTGGTATAATAAAAAACATTCCCCCATAGGAAGGATGAAGAAAAAAGGCAGACCTCATTAAATGGGTAAGGAGCAGATTTCATAAGCAAGGGAACTTTCATCTTGGGTGACTGCAAGATGAGCAGTTTTCTGCACCTGCCCACCAAGTCTTAAAGGTTAAGTATAGGCCCTAACTGAGTTCAGCCACTTAGAAAATTCAGATAGTCTCAACACCACATTTCTATCTTAAGGTTATATCCTTGGAGCAGCTTCTAGGAGCAGGGAAGGTAAGCAGAAAAAACATTCCAAGGAAGAGAGGGCTGGGCAGCCTCCAGTTGCCCTGGTCTAGCTTACGGGTTCATGTTCATGTCTTCTTGATGACCTTCCTTCACACAGGACGTGCATAGTTTCAAATGATCTACTGAAAAGTATTTATTATCTACAAAGGGAATGATAGTGACGTTGTGGTGGAGAAACCCAGTAGACATCACCTTACCTGAGTGACTAAGGTTAACATTGCCAGAAATGAGACACATTTACACTGTTAATCCCTTGACAAGATTCCTTGAGAAGGAATTAGCATAATTTCTATGACATTCTTGCCCATAACACAGAACCTTATTCAGATCAAGAGACAAAAATCAAAGCAACCCAAACTGACAAACATTCTAAAAAATACCTGGTCAATATTCTCCAAAAGCATCAGCATCATGAAAGGCATGGAAAGACTGAGGAAATGTTATGACTTAAAGGCGACCAAGCATGTTTAACAACTAAATGCAAGGTGGAATTAGTTAAAATCCTGGAACAGAAAAAGGATGTTAGTTAAAAAAAAAAAAAAGAAAGAAACTGGTGAAATTTGAACAAAGTCTGTAATTCGGTTAACAGATTGTGCCAATGTTAATCTCTTAGCTTTGATAATTTTACTATGGTTGTGTAAGATGTTAATGAAAGAGAAAGATGAATAAGAAAAGGGTATATAGGAACTGTAAGTCTGAATTAATGTGTTTTGTAAGTCTAAATTTAGTTTAAAATAAAAAGTTAGAAAAAAAATGAACAGTAGATCCCTAATGACATTATCTTAACATTTGAACCCAGCTCTACCTGAAGTCTTACATTTTTCTCCTAACAGTGCAGTTAGATGACATAACAAATTCCCCCTCTTTCTTAAAAAGATTTAAACAAAACATGATTTTCTATCTTACCTTTGTTTCTCTGGACAAGTTATTTGAACCCAATAACATACTTTTCTGAAAATACTCAAAATTATATGATATTTCTTCCTTTCTTAGATTTCATTGCATTTTGGGTATGGATTCTCATTTGATAACAATTATCTGACTTCACTGTGCTTTATTCTTGACCTTGGGCATAGATCATATTTTTGTGTTGTTTCTAGTTATATGTCATTAAGATACAGTGCCTGGCTATATATTTTTTACCGGTATATCTTTGTTAATTATGACTTTTTAAGCATAAAATATAAATGCATTGTCTTTTCTCTTATTATTTCTGCAGAACTCTTCTTAGTAATAATACTATATTATTTACTCACAGACATCTAACAACTACCTATGCAAGATGTTGTGTGGGATATCTTGCACTATGTTCCTCCATCTTTCTTTTTTTTTAAATGATTTATTTTACTGTTTTTGACAGAGACAGAGAGAGACAGAGGGAAGAAGGAGGGCCCAGAGCAGTCTTCATAGTTGCACGTTACCAGTTTTCAATGTGGTTTCCTTCCACACAGGTGGGCAGGGCCCGTGTGGGTGGAAACTGGGCTGGGAGACTCCCACATGGGAGGCACACCCCCTTGAGCCAGGGCCTAATTAGAGGGTGAGAACCAAGTTGGGGGCCTACAGCATGGGAGACACACCCCAGTTCAGCATATGGGTCTGCAGGGGCTGGGGCTAGGATTCTATCATCAGTCCCTGGTACTGCAAAGTGAGCACTTAACCCACTGAGCCATCCCAGATTTCCCCATTCCTCCATCTTTCAATCATTTAAAAATACTTACTGAATAGTTATGTGTTATCAATGATGGTCAGCTGAGAGTAATGCAGGTAAGATCCCTGCTGGATTCTTACTATCATATCTGTATTCCAACCCACAGGAAAGTGGAAAGAGTGAGTCTAGGATAAATGGCTTTCCATTTTCAAAATCACCTGGAGGCTGCACCCACACCAGTTCTGCTCATATCAATTAGCCCAAACATAGTCACATGGCCTCACCACCTTCATGAAAAGGTGATAGAGAGATCAATTCTCCTGCTGAGTAGTCTTATACTCTCTAAAACTCGTGGTGATTGGTATTATTATGTTAAAGAATTTGGAGAGAATGGGAAGATCTTGGTCACAGTGGATTTTAAGTACAGGAGTACTACAAGTATATTCTGATTTGCGTCTTTAAAATTTCCCTTTAATTGCTTTGTGGACAACAGAATTTAGTGGAGGGAATAATAGAAATATGGAGACCAATTAGGAAGCTACTTGTATTCGTTCATTCAGGTGGCAGGTGATGGTGGCTACCGGGTGTTGATAAAGGGCATGTTCATTTTTAACCACTACCTCTTTTAATTTCACTTGGATAATGAAGTCGTTGTAGAACTCAATAAAATGTATTTATTATAAGTATGCCTGCCTACACATAATCATTGCTTTCTCTACTTGGAGGTTGATCACATTATTATATATATACAGTGATTTTACAACTAAAGGTAAAATACTTTGGCTCTTTTGGGCCACCAAGCTAGTAGTTCTGATTTGCTCTACAACATAAAATTAGCCAGATGAGTTAGGAAGTTTTTGTTGTAGTGCAAGTGAGAGATAACAGTGGCTTAAACTAAGATTACATGTGTGCAGATGAAGAAAAAAGTAAAAATTCAGGATACATTGAAATAAAGAGCCAATAGATTTGGCAGGTAGTATGTGAGAGGTGAGTGAAAGAGAATTAAGAACTGCTTATAGGTTTTAGCCTTGACCAATTCGGTGAACAATGCTATTTGCTGAGCTGGAGAAATTTGGTGAAGAAATGGGTTGTCAGGGGTGAATGAAAGTGAGGATTTCTGTTTTGGTTATATTATGTTTGAGATCCACCACCCTTACCACCCAAATAGATATTTGGGTGATTCAATATAGATGATTAAATATAGATGCCTGGATATAGGCACCAGATCAGTGGAAAGATGATCTATAACTTTACTGTGAGTTCACGCTACAAAGATGCTCTTAGGAAGTTTGAACAATGAGATAAAGCAAACCTAGGGGGATAAAGAAGAAAAAGAAAAAAAAAGTTCCCAGAGATCTGTCCAGGAGGGATAATAATGATGAGGTGTCTGAGAATGAGCAGGCTTAGATTATCTGCTGAACTAAAAGCCCTACCCTTACTAGCATTATCAGATGGAAAAGTGCTTATTGGCCATAAAATACTTAGTTTTCTATGGTAACTCTACATAATCAAGTGTATATTGTTAAGTGTGAATAAGGAGATGGCCTAGATTACCTTCTGTTTAGAAGGGGCTTCAAAGAATGAATAGTACATAAGCCTCCAACTTCTGTGTTTTGTGTAGTTTTCATTCTTTTGGCCTAGGATATGTTTCTTATCTCCCCATACAGGCTCACTGAGACTAGGTAAGCATTCAAAATCAGCTGATACTTTCATCAGGATAGGTTTAGTAGGACTTTGTATACATAGCATAACAGTTGGAGGCTTCTTTTGTGCATCCTTGAACTTGAGGCCAAGTCCAAAGACTTTAAAGAAATACGCTGAGCTCTTTGGAGTTTGCCTCTCCTCAGGTAATGACAACACTCCAGTTAGTCAACACCCAGGAGTAAAACTGTGGATGATGAAGTGTTATTGTGCAGTGCTGGCCACTTCGTACTTTTATTGGTTTCCCGTAGTTTATTCTCCTGTCTCCCTTCCCATCCCTTTGCTATCCACTTATATCACTTTTTAACAGTTCATCACAAAGGGAAATTATGAATTGGATGGTCTCACTCTCATTTTTTAACACCTTTGACTGTAAGTGGATCTGTGGGTGTAATCACTTCCAGAAAGGACTTGCATTAGGTGCCAGTAAATTCATTCTTGCTCCCAAGTATGTGTGTGTATAGGGGCATGAGGAGGGTGATGGGAATATAACCTTTTTTAAAAAAGTTTTTTCCTGCTGCCAAGATAGTGCTGTTTGCCTGTGCTTCTGGTCTTTATTTTGAGACTCCAACTCTTCTATCTGATGAAGCATTTTAATACTGCCTGAGGCCAATGCACCTTTTATCTTGAGTTCATTCACTCTCTCTCTCTCTCATTTGTTTCTTAAGTTCTGTTATTGATTTAGAACTGGAAACAGAAAAGCACATCCATCATCCATTTATTCACTTTTTGTTCATTTATCCTTTGTTCAGTGAGTACTTATGTCTGCTCTGCATTATGCTGAGAATTGTAAGAGCTTTAAGAGAGAGTTTTATAGTCATTGCTTCTGTAGTGTTTATGATTTTTAAGGGTGATATAACTTCCAAATATTAACCACCTAAAATATAATTCCTAGGCAACATTTGAGTGGGTTTGTGATGGGGTAGGTTTGTTTGAACTACAAATACTCAAAAAATTCAGAATAAGAGAAAGGATGTGGTGGGAATGGGGTTCGTCACCAGCAGCTTCTCGGAAGAGAGAGTTGAAGTGGCCTTGAAGGAAGCTTAGGATTTGGACAGAATATCCAGTGTGTAGATCACAAATCTTCATCACATTCCAATTCCTATTTACTATGAGAGTAAAAAAGGTTCTACAAGAGTTATAGGTGACCGTCTTGATTCTGATTCTTATTATTACGTTAAAAGTTGTTCATCAATTTTTTCAGTGTGTTTTGCTCATTATATTCAAGACTTTTCCCCCCACACTAAACATCTTAATGACAAGGTCTTTTTCCTGCCCATCTTAGTATCTTCCTCAGCAAGTGACACAGTTCTATTCATACAGTAGACATTCCTTACAGTGTCTTGGAGAGCAGGGTACCATAATGTTGAAGAGCATGAATTTAGGGGTCAGGATACATGGATTCATATCCAAGTGGGGTTCACTTCTTCCTAGCAGTGTGGCTAGACAAATTTCTTACACTTTCTGTGTCTCAGTTTCCTCATCTTAACTTGGGGACAATAACACGATCTGCTTCATAACATTGTTGTGAGGCTTAAATAAGATAATATATCCAAAATTCTCCAAGAAGTGTGTGGATCATCACCATCACCGTAATCATCATCATCAAATATTTATGGGAATAAAATAAAACCATAGGGACTATTTTGGAAAGAAGAGAGAGATGGGTAGTTTAGGGAAGACAGGGATAATAGATGAACTATTTTAAGTGCCAAGCTGAATAATATAGCAGATGAAGGTAATCAGCAATTATTGGGCAAAGTAGCTGCAGCCTCAGGTCTAGTGGCCAAATTATTCAGAGTTGGAGACTCAGGGCCAAGGCTCGGTCTGGTGGTGGAGGAAGAGGGTATAGTTAAGTATGGTAAAGAAGGCAGAAAACCAACCAGGAAATAGTTGTACATATTTAGTGTGCTGAGGGCCCTTATATCAAAAGGAACATCTGTGCCCCAACTTATTCAGGAAACATTAATTATGGTATTGTCTTAGGTGGTGCCATCAAATTAAATAACTTTGTTGTATTGTCCTCATGAAATGTAGGGTTTTGTGGGCAACCAGATAGATGTTAAACAACTTCAATAAAGAGTGATGGGTATGAGGATGAGGATGCACAGAAGGCTATGGGGGGCATCTCCAGTCTATTTTCACTCCCTGGCCACTCCAACTGATGCTTTTGGGAGCCTTCAGAATCTGGTTCAAAGCCTACCTACCTTCCACCAGAAATCATTGTTAACTTTACTTTCTTGTCCTTAATCCTATCCCTTTTCAAACATGCACTGATAATTTAAGTTTCCATATTTTTCTGAATTATACAGCTTTCACTCAAGAAGATAAGAAACAGTGTTCTGGAATGCTATGTTTGCTCCTACTTCCCATGTCCTTTTCTGAAAAGCTTTCTGGAATTAGAAATTGATTTCTTCAAAAAATTACTCATTTATATCTTCTTACTGAGATCTTTTGAAGTCTGAGGTGTCTGTCTGGAGTCAGCACTCACTCATCACTTTTCACTCCACTTTTTGTAGTTTTTCCTGTATCTCTGCTCTTTGATTAATGCATTTTTATATCCCTTTTATATGGGAGTGCCAAGTCCATGAAGAAAGTTAGGAAATCAGATATTCTGGCACCTTAAAGAAGTAGCCATTTCTGAGTCTCATTTGGGGTGCATTTTTCTTTGCTGAGAGCGGGGCCAAAAGTGCAGGATACACATTTGTTGAATACTACAAATCTCACTTATTTCAGGAGCAAAATAAATAAAATTCCAGCTCTTACTACAAAAATAAATAAATATCTTAGGAACACTGTTAATAAAATTGAAGCCTTAAACAAGTCTCTTTACCTCCTTAAGCTCGTTGTTTTGTGAGATAAGAGTCATAGAACAGCAAATCCAAATTAACAGCTGTAAAACTTCGAACTTCCTGCTCAAAGTGGTTGGTTACAAGAGAACTAATTTTTACAACATGGTGAGACAGGCAATTATCTATCGTCTCATATACGAAGACGAATCTATGCACTGACTCATTTTAGACCCTTCCTTTCTCTGGAGACTCTCATCTGCACAAACTGCAAGGTCCAAGATAGAATGATCTGCTGAACATATGCAGAACAGATGGTGGAAGAAAATATCTGCCCGTTCAATTGTTACACTATTCATTTTCACCACCTTGCTGCCCATTCAAACACAAGGCTGTGTATGGCTTCATGTGGCTTTAGGTCATTCCCTGTGTTGATTCATGGAGGCCACTTGGCATGGCAGCCTGTGAAGGGTTCTAGAACAGGGACCAGCAGCCTCAGACAGCATTGCCTAAATTTCTGGCAGAATGCTTTTAGTCAGTAAGAAAACGGTAAGATGACATCATTCAGGTAAAGGCCAGGTTAAATGTTCAGTCTCGCTAAGGTAGTTTGGGAGCTCATTGGGAATGGACTAGAAAGTACAGTCTACGTTCTGTGCCAGCCTGGTGTTGAAAATCTGGTCCTGGATAGTTATGTAGGATGCACAGAGAAGCTGAGTAAGAAAAGCAAATCCTGGAGGTGGAAGGGCTCTTGTTGACCTCAAATGTTGCTCCTTCCATCATCTCCAAGTTGTAACCAATGGCTAAAATTTAGTTGGAACGGGCTTAATGCCTCAATGAAGTAAATCATAAATACTTGCATACAGATATTTCTTAATCTACCTCTTATGCCATAGGCCCAGAGAAAACAAAAACAAAAAAGAAACAAACAAACAAAATTGCAATCCTATAGAAACTCAGTTTTCGGTACTTCAGTTGACGTAAGTTTTCGGAGAAGTCACATCCATTAATGCACCCTTGCATGAATCAGGCCTGATAATATCAGAATTAAAGCCAGGTGAGCTGAAAAGGTCATGTTGAGAATCTGTGGTTTTTACCACAGTATTTTCCTATTCCCATTTAATTGAATTTTAAGTGGGTTCGTAATGACCTCTGTATTGTTTCTGCCACTTGGTTTTAACTAGCGACTGGTGATAAAAACACCCTGGCTTAATTTAGCAATGAAAGGGTTAATTTGAAGACTGGGAAGAAATGAAACAACATACTGTGTTATGTCTTGTTTTATTTTGGGCTACTTTTCGCTCATTTCTTTGAACTGATTTTACACTAGTTTGGTGCCACGCGCTATGCCGGGGCCATAGCATCCTTGTCCTTGTGGAGTTTACATGGTTTGAGATTATTGTTTAGATTTAAATAAGAAATCGTTGAGAAAAGATAACGCTCCAGGAAAAATTTTAGCACTAGTAGTTAAAACATATATGAAAGTATATTAAGAGTTAGTATGCTTTATCCACTATACCCATTTCTACAAATGACTATTTTTTCTGGCCAAAATGATTTTTCACTCTTACAGAAAATACTGGTTACTCCACTTACTCAGTTAAAAATCTCACTTCATGTGAGAAATACCAAACTCTTTCATCATCAAAACAGATAAATTTTATATAATTTGGGCAATAATAGTATGTAGCAAAACAACAGTGGTGACTTAAGGAGAACTCAAAGATAGCAAGATTTGCAGGGATCTCATAGGTGTTTAAACAAAAAGAGTCTTAAAGTTTGGCCTGTATGGCTGCTCTGCTCTATACTTGTTTCTTCCTTCACTCTTCAATCTTTCTTTTCTAGTGTAGCATAAATAACATGGGGAAGTGGCTTTGCTTTTAATCGTTTCCTAAGGCTATGAATAAGCCACTGTAAGTCCCAGGTTTCCTGTTTTTATTATCTGCAATTTACATGGTGGTTTAAAATAAATTGGCCATTGCTGAGTTTGGAGAGCAGTCTATTTAATGTAGTAAAGTGGACAGCTATTTCCATACCCGTCTCTCACAGCCTAGGTTCTGGGCTGGTCACTAACACCAAAGAAGACATCAGTGCTTCACTTTTGACTGATTGTTGACTGGTTAGTGACTCTTCAAATGTTTACTTCAGTGATCGTTATTTGACTTATTGGGTAGGTATCAGGAAACAGGTAACTGGGAAGGAGAGATGACAACTTGGAATGTAATTCCCCTTTCATCAAGAGGAGCTCCTTCACAGTTTGGATTGTCTAGCCCTGGACCAAAAGTGTCAAAGGCTCAGTGACAAGCTCACATTGCCTAGTGAGCCTGTGACAGGGAAAGTAAACATCTCTTCATGCAACTCTAGTATGATGTTAGACAGATGAAGTCCCTGGCAAGCTCTTATAAATAGAATTTCTCTTCTAGAGGACTGTCAGAATATTTAGCAAAGAATACAAAGTTATTTACTCTACATGCATGATAATTTACCAGGCTAGCAGCAGGAGAAAGGGCAATGTGTATGCAGAGGTTTGTAACAACTGGTAATAAGGTAGATAGAGTAGATAACCCAGCACAAAAGGAAGAGGAGGAGGGAAGATGAGCTTGGGAAACTTGAGATGAGACTGTGGTGTAAGCTGGGGAGTGAATGGGATGTGATGCCATCCCTGTGTCCACTACATGTGCTCCCTTGCCAAAGGCTCAGACTAGGTGAATTGTCCAGAGCTGTATCTCATGGCCACTCATCTGTCCTCCCAGAAGAAAAGAACTGTCCTGGCCTCAAACCTCCTTGAAATGATTACTGTGGCTGTTCTTCTGTTTGTTTGTTTTTTAACTTCAACAATATAACAGTAACTTGGTAGGCTCATGGATGGGGGAGGACTTGGAAAACAAAACTGAAAGCCGTTCAGGCACTGTCAATACAGATCTTCCAGTCATCTGGTATTTTAGGAACTCCAAGGGCAGTATATGCAAGTTATGCTGACTGCAAACTTAGGCAGTTAGGTTATAATGTGGGAGGCATTGTCCTCATTTTTAAGCAACAGAAGATTACTTTGATAGTAGACAGGGTTTTTAAAGCTGGGAGGATTCGTTCCTACTAAACTTGTCTTACTACAATGATTCTAAGTATTTGCAATTCTACAAAGCTTTATGCACTTTTCATCACCTCCCTGTTTTCCCCGACTGCTTCCTACCTCTGGTATTATACCTGGGTCACATTAAGGAACCAGAGAACCACACAAGAATGATTAAGAGAATGCTACCATATTTTCCGGCATATAAGACGACGGGGCGTATAAGACGACCCCCTAATTTTACAGTTAAAACATAGGTTTAGGCCTATATTCGCTGTATAAGACTACCCCCCACTTCTGAGGCAACACCAGTTCTTTTTTTAATTAAATTGTTAATGAATGACATTTTTCGAACATGCTGTAATATACCGTACATTGATACGATAAATGGAAGGTCTCTTCACAAATGGCAATGCCATGAACTTGACCGAGAAACAAGAAATCCAAAAGAGAACATTAACAATGATGGCATCATCTGGAAAGAAAAT